>BOPP01000035.1:3827039-3878054 GCA_017312745.1 Gryllus bimaculatus
TCTCAATTCACCAACGCCATTCGAAAGAACTTCAATTAAAATAGGTTTAAATACTATCATTTTAGTTTTTAGAAATATTTTTTATCACTTCAAATAATATCCAGCTCTAAAAGCTAATATTTGCCTCGTAGGGCCATTGGGAATCGGGGCCGTAATACGTGCTGAGTGTTTCATGTAAAACTGTAATTAGCCAATATAACAGTGCACTCGACTCAAATAATCACTTCGTCAATAATTTAATTGAAGATGAATACGCAATTAAAATAATTGATCAATTATATTTTTGAATTAGTGATTAAATTATATGATTTTAATTAAAAAATATTTGAATTTAATTTACATCCCCTCAATAATTATTAAACAATTTACCAGGAAAAACTTTTGAGAGAATGTGCCAAAGCATACTATGATGTACGTTATTTTTTTCTTTCTACAGAATTTCTTTAAAGTAACAGAAAAGTATCAAGATGCTAGTTATTGAAAAGGTAATGTGTTGACTTTCGAAAAAAAAAAATGTTTAGAGATCATTACTGTTGACAATCGTTCGTATTTATAAGGAACCAAAGTGCATCATCTGCACCAAAGAATTATGACATACGAATCACCAGAGCAATATCTGAGTGATGGTCACCTGCGAATTTCTCATTTGAAAGGGATTTTCGCGCGTGTTGTTGGAGGTACACTGCGTCAGCCGCAGCAGAGATCCCCCTACGAAGGTTCCCGGACAGAAGCACACAGAGGGTGAGGGAGCGACCCAGCTAAGCCGCGCCCCCCTCGCCCGCTCAACCTCCTTTGCTCTCATCACCTTCTGCAAATTATTTTCCAAATAGCTGGTTATTACAGCAGAATTAAAAATAATTATTACGAACATTCCGAAGAATCAAAAAACACAAACACCTGTACAGTGTTGCATTCTGTGTTCTGAAGATTTTAACTAGTGCCTTCAATCGGAGTACGTCAGCGCAAGACGTGCCCGCGGCGAGGGAAGAAAGCGCTGCGATCGCAGTGTATAACCCTTGAGAGGCTCAAGAAGACAACGCACGAAATTCCAGTCCGGGAAGACCCTTCATTTCTTACGCACTGAGCGGGGAGGGATTGCACTTCATTTAATATGCAGAAAACGTCTACTGACAAAAAAAAAGAAAAATAATAAACCTAGAGAATTAACTTTTTACGTCTACTATTGTTTTTGCGCGTATTAACGTACTTTTAACCCGTACAACTGTTTATTAGTTAGATAGTCGAAGTACCTCGCTACTATGATAGTAGGAATGATTTCCAGACAGTTTTGAGTGAATATGTGGGGAAACTGAAATCTTTAAGGAACAAATTTCATTAAGGTAAAAAATATCTATCTTTAATATTTTAGTTGCAGCCGCCCAAAATATTTTGAAATTATGCAGTTTTCGAAAAATCAGAATTTTTAACGAACATGAGACCTGCGCCATTCTCTTTATTTTTCTGGGAGGCGGCAATTGAGAAGTTCTATACAAGCAATTAAATAGACTTGAGCGATGAGCTCTTGTAGATCAGAGATGTTGATATGGTAAAGAAATTAGGGATATATCACACGTTTCCCTTGGGATAGTTGTTCATCGCTCACATTCCCCTGAGATAAACTATAGGAAAATAGAAAAAGACCTGTCGGGATAATGAACTCAACAACTGTTTTTTCCTCAAAGCTTCGTTCGTCTCAGAAATGTAGGCGGAATCTAGCACCTGGTAGCATTGCAAATGGTGCGCAGGTATCGTGTAGATCCCCACTCAAGTATGGGAGGCGGTCGCGATCCAGCTTTGTCGCCGGGGAGCGGAAGGGCGAGCGGTCCAGCGGTGAAACACGTGAACCGCGTCACGGCCTGCCCTTTCGACCACAGTCGGCAAAGCGAAAGGAATACAAACGAGTGCGGGCGGCGACGTGGGCGGAGGGCGGTGGAGGGCGGCGGGCCGAGGCCGCGTGTGCCCTCAGCCGCTTTGCCCTTCTGCCCTTCCGCCCCGCCGCGCAAAGGCTCGCGGTCTCGTGCCCTCCCCTACCTGCACCCACCCACAGACCCACCCGGATGAAAGAGTGGCAATGTACTAAGAAAGCCATGGTAATGACAGCTACCTAAACAATATCCCAGCTGCCTTAAACCTTACACAAATGTCATTTTTAAATAAAAATTCAAATCAATATTAGACATAAAATTGATCTTTCAAATTTAACTATCTCCTTCAAAATCATTTATAGAACCAAAGTTGCTTCCTCAAATGTTGTAGTCGCATATTAACATTGTTTAAATTGATTCATGAAAAGTATTCTTTTCATAACGTTAAGACAGCAAATTTCACCTTCTGTTAGATCAAATTCAAAGATATCCTATCACTTACAAAAAACATTGCAATCTTCATATGTTAAATTACATCCATGCGATTCCAAACACGGTTTACTGCAAGGCTCTAAATGAAATGTCAACCTTTTCATATTATAGAAGAAATTAATACATTTCTCTATTTAACTTTGAACGAAATGGTTAAAAGAAGTTTTAGTATCAATCAAAATTATGAAAACTGGAGTTATCTGAATTTGAAACTAGCTTCCCATGTCGCTGAAACCCTTCTGAGATTCGTAGCCTTTGTCACTCTCTCTCTCTCTCTCTCTCATCAACTGGAAATTACATGATGCTATTTCATACAAAGTGTTCCACCATATAATTCAAAGTCTACACGGTACACGCCTATTCTCAGGAATTACTCTCTCCGATCTCGATAATTAAATAATTACTGGCGGATACCATACAGCTTTTCTTTTCAGGAGATATTTTGCTTTGAATAAGGAAAAATTGGCTAAGTTTGTAATGAAATATTGCAATTAATTCAATTTTTTTGAAGCGTAAATTTTGCCACAAAATGTCGCAAAACTATTATCTTTCATTATATTTCTGTATTTAACTTCATTGACGACTTTTCTCGCGCTACAAAGATAATAATTATCGAAAGATGTCGATCGAAAATTGAGATCGACAATTTATCGAAAATTGAGAGGATGTTCTTTTGATACTGAGATATCAGTTAATACAAGAGTATTCTTTGAGAGAGTCATGCGTGGTCACAAAAAAAATCACCAAAGCGTTGATACAAATCGCCTTACACATCAGTCGGATAAACCTTCTCTTAGTTGTGTATTCCTCATAAGATTGCGCAACCAAGGATCAAAAAACAATTACTTCATATTTCCAGAGATGACGAATAACAGAGATATTGTACAAGTGGTGGTTTGCATTGATCTCCCATTCATGAACACAACCTGAAAACGTGCATGCCCTTCCCAGGACTCAAATCTAGAACTCGCGAGGCAAACCGGTTGACGCCCCAGACGCCCTAACATCCTGGTGCCTATTGAGGTCCGCTCGAACCCATCAGCACAATGAACCCTGTTCCACAAAGGAACGCTCCCACGACCATATTTAAAAGGCACTTCGTCCGATCATTTCACTCGGCATCTAATCAGGTAATGGGGGGGAAAAACGACCCCATCGTACACGATCGCACGCGGTATATCGATAATTTAATAATCGTTTCGCGCGCTTCCTCGCCATCGCAATCGACTCTCGCAGGCGCGCAGGTGAAAAAAACGCGCACGGGCGGGAAGCGGCGCTCATTTGTCACGGCTGCGCAGAGCGGGGCGGCCGCGGCGCGCAGAAGCCGCCCGCGCGCAGCCCGGCGGGCAGCGGCAATTGCGCAGCGCGCCGCGATGCATTAGCTGCCGACAGGCGGTACGAGCGCCCGAAAAGCGCTCAAGCAATTCAAGAAATTTAAAAGGCGGCCGTACATTAACAGCGAACATTATCTTCGTGAAACATTGGTACGGCCGGGAACAGCTGATTTAGTTGTGGTTGCAGTATTTTCATATTTGATTACAAAGCCCTTTTTTTTGGAATTACAAGAAGGAATTAAACGGAAATATTGCAATAATTTCTCAATTTCTTCAGTATTTCACGATAATCAGAGATCGAGAAAGAAATACTATCTGGATGAGAAAAATAATGAAAATATACATTGGAAATCTGAATGTTTCTAAATACGGATGTGAAAAATGATATCTCCAGAAATGCAACTAAAAAGGGATGCTCTGGTGGTGCCCATTTCAATGAATCGTTTTAAAATTAAGAAAGGCAAGGATAGAAATACCGTAAAACTTAAAAGAAAAGCCACAAGATTCCCAGCAACAAAATTAAAAATTTCCCTGTGGTACCAAAAATGTAGCAAGTTTAGCCTTGACGTCCGAATAAATTAATGTGAGGTTTCTAAAATGCAATAGAAAAGCATAATTACATAGTATTATGGGATTCCAAATGAACAAATAAAACTCATATTGAAGAACCCGTTCTAGAAGATACGGAACCGCAACTGGCTTTTACAGGATTATAGGGTGGGGGTGGGGAGGACTCTATAAGAAACATCAAGAACAGTAGGAACGGACGTACTGTTAGCTTCATTTCCTCAATTTTCGGAATGGCACTATCTTAAATTTAGTAATTACTAATAAGAAGAGGCGGTCTATCGACGGAATAGACTGCCACTGCTCACTGGAACAGAGAAGTCGTTTCCAGCGCGCCGCGCCGAGAAGGAAGCGAATTCCGTTCAATTACTTCCGCCCGCCTCCGATCGCGCGGGAACAACACACAGCCAACGGCAGACATCTGCTCTCGCGGCAAACAAAGTCATTTGTGTGCAAATGACCTCGAGCGGAGTCGCCATGCGAAGTGGTGGCCGCCACCGCCGCCCCCGGGAGACGAAGCTGTCCGTTCGACGCGGCGGGGCGGGGCGGGGCGCGGGGTCCGACAAATGTTTTGCAGAGTAAAGGCCCCTCCTCTCTGCTGTTGTCCTCCCGCCCGCCCCGCCTCGCCTCACCGCGCCGCGCCGCGCGCAGCGCCCGCGCCCGGCGTGTTTGACGGTTAATCGTCACTTCGACACTTAATTCTGTTAGGCGTAATTAGCCGATTCTGGCCGAGTGAATAGACCTCGTCACGCAGCTTAGCAGTCCGACGTTAATCGATCACTAAAATGGAGAAGGAGAGAGAGAGAAGGAGAAGGGGAGGGCAACAGGAGGTGAGGAGAAGGAAGAGCAGGAGTGGGACAAGAGGGGTTGCAGACGGGCTTGTGTGAGCTGTCAGAACTAACAATCAACAATCAACAAAGGGAAATCTCTCGAGATGAATATTGATTGGGCAGGATTAACATTCATTATGATTATTATTATTACCATTAAAATTATAATTGGTTTTTTCTTCTTGTTCGGTAGGAAATATTCAACATTACGAAAAACTAATCCTTATTAAGACTTCTTGCAAATCGTTTACGCATTTGGGGACGTGTTCTTTGTAGTCAATATTAAAGCAATATCTCAATTGACGATCGCAGAAAAATCTAGTTTGTTTAATAGTTATTAGTTATCACCACGTGATCTTCAGGCGGCTAAAATTAATTATTATACTCATACTGTTTACTTTGTGGCTATTGTCGATGACAGAAAGACGAACATCAAGCAATAGATGATGAAATTTCACATTAATTATTAGAGTACATTACAGCGTGTTCTCCTCTTAAATAATTAGTAAAGCGGAGGACATGTTGATTAACAACGCAATACTATCAACTATTCGAGAAGTCATGTTCCACATTATCCACACGCCATAAAGGTGAATTTTCGATTCAGCTATTTCTACAACGAAACCTATGTTTGCGCAGGCGGTGAAGCTGAAATGCGATTAGGGACTGCATTTTGCAAATGCTAGGTAACAGGGAGTGTAGCTTTTCATGCAGAAAATGGAGGATCTACATCAAACATAATGCAGATTGTGTTTTTCAACCTAAGAGAGATAAGAGGCAGTGGCTTGAAGTATATTCAAGTAAACTCATCACATTACAATTCAAAAAAAGACCCCTTCTCAATTGCTGGAATCATTGCCTTTTCAGAGTAAAGGTGTATATTTGTAAAACGAAACTGCAACACGTTTTTCAGTAGCTGTTAGTTTTCTAGCCACGGTTGGTTGACAGAGCATTTATAAGACATAAATATATCTTTATTTGATATGCATTATTTTTCATATGATGACTTCACAGGAATTATGTGATAGAAAATAAATTCACTAAAATGACTCATAATTTTTTGCGTATCGACAATCCATTCTAATTTTTTGAATAGAAGCATAAACTCTCAACAGAGATAATATTTTAGCACAGTTGCACTGAGACATTCAATCGTAGAAGCGCAAAACTGCTTAAGAAAATATCATTGTGAGAAACATACATTGATACTTCTTGGACTATAGAAAGTATAATATTTTACAATATTGATACGAGGAAACGTATCAAAACGTTCGAGTAAATTTCCCTCTTAAAAATGTTTGACCTTGATTCAACTTTCTTTAAGTAGTGCAAGTATTTTTGTTTTGGCTTCGTTAAGTTATTGCCAGTGAATTAGACACGTGAGCATCCTCGAGCAAACAAATGCCTGGCACAGACGAAGCGGAAGCCGCGCCTAGGCCCACTAACTCTCCATGGGACGAAAACTCTGCGTTTCATCGCCCTCGGCCTTCGTCTCTCAACCGAACCGGGCCGGCAGGACAGCCACATATCCGCGCGATACCATTGCATCATGCATGACAAACGAAACATTTATTATCCGCGGAGATATTGGTTGCGAATTCTCATTTTTTCGTGCGGGTGGGCGGGCGGGAGATCCCTCCCGAAGATCGATCTCCAGGAGGCCCTTCTCAGTCGGAGAAGCCCGGCCTACCCGCTTCCGCCCCAAGCCGCCCGCAACCGCCCGCCGCCGCCCACTGCCACCGCGCGCCGCCCTTCCTCCCGGAGTCGCCGTCGGCACCGCATCGACGTCTTCAGCATGTCGCCCGCCCGTCCTCGCGGGCTGCTTTATCGGCGAACGCGCCTCACCGCCCTCCGCCCGCGTCACTCCATCCGGCCCCCGCCCCATTCCTTGCCACTCCGTGTGTAACCTTTTCACTCTCTCGCCACCGTCAGCCGCGACTTCACCTAACCTCCACCGCTCTCTTCCTCCCCCACCCCAAGACCGCCCTCTCCATCCCCTCTCCCCATAGACACGCCTTCCATCCTCCGCCCACGCCTCGACCGTCTGCTCTCGCTCACGGCATCCGCAGCTGCACCCGCCCCCCGCACGCCCCGCCCCGCCCGCCGCCCGTCCTCACGTCCCCGCGAGCACGCGCGCCGCCCCGCGCGCGACCGACAGATGGCGTCGAAAAACGAATCAAAGTTCAATTCTGGAGGAGGAAATTTTACATGTGAATGCGAGAATGATGTGAAATTTATTTTTTCCGCGACGAGCGGGAGCGCAGCCGGGCCGGGGGTGGCGGCGGCGCCCGAGATCATATTGAGGTCCCGTGCGGGGCTTCTCCGCGATACGGTTTGCCGATATTAAGGGTCGGCCCTCTCCCCCTCCACACACACACGCGCGCCCTCTGCAGAGCCCTGACTTCCTCCGCTTCCGAGGAATCGCGGCGTCCTCTGCGCTCCGTTTAAGCACACCGGCCGCTGCTGGTGCGGTTTCATACGAACTAGTTTAGTGCTGCGTCCCCGGCGCGTACTTTCACGCGGAATATTTTTCTTAACTGCATGCAAGCCCTTAATAGACAGAAATTTTAAACACGACTCTTTCTCTTCTATCTTCAAACGCATGCCAGTACTTTTAAGAAAATGTGAAATTTTCATAATAATATTTCACTATCGTCAATATTATGTACTATGGTCTAATGAGACACGGACGTCGTGTCTACCAGAACCTGTGTCAAATGATTCACGGTATCGCAATAAGGTAGAATCGCAATTCACAGAGTGCTACGAAATCTCCCGAAATTATCTTGTTGTTTTTTTTCCTAGAATTGTTCCAGATCATTGAAGAAAGCTAAATATTGTTCATTTGACCTGAATGGAGCACAGGAAGAGGTCGCACACACGTCGCAACATGAATACTGTGTGCAGGATTACTTTCTTATGTAACATATAAAATCACTTTACGTACTTCTCTACCTTGTACGGCAGAGAAGGAAATAGCATGAGCCCTGTATATAGTCTCGTGATTCTTTGCAAATAGTGCCAAGCGGAGCCTCTAGATGAGACGAAGGTGAGTAGTGCAGTAAATTGATTGATTAGTGATTCTAGGCGCGCCATCTGCTAAGATCAATAGTCACGTAACAAAATTGTATGTTTTAATCGCAGGAGGTGACGGTGATCTTCCCCATAGGACGGCAAGCCGATCTACTTGTTGGCCTGTAGGGTTTTCTCATAGTGCATATGTGGGAAAATTGTGTAAGTAAGTGGTGTTAAAGGCGGCGATGCTGTAACAGCGTATTGGACTGTTATACCCAAGTTCGAGGGTTCAAACCCGATCGATGCCGTGGGTTGTTAAGGTGAAAAATTGTTTCGTACGCCTTCCTTCGGAGAAGTAAAGCCGGCTGTCCCATGTTCGTAGATTTACTGCACGTTGAAGATCTTCAAGCGTAAATGAAACCTCTGAGCTTAATTCAAATCGCCTGTTTCATCGCCCAACAAATACCACCTTTCTCCGCTAGTGGGTGAAATGAGCGTAGCGAAATTTGCATGGTTAGACGAAAGAGCGGGCCTGGTGGCCTGAGTCTCGCCACGTAAAATAAGGTAACAATTCAATTCAATTGGAAAAGGAAGAGGAAGGAAAAATCGTGCGCGGTCAGTGGCCCGTTTTTAGGTAAAGCTCCGGCTTTCGCCTAGGGTTTGATCGAAGACGCCAACGGCAAACTATCCATCAGAGCAGCCCCGGCCGCTAGAATTTTTCTCCCTTGGTGGTGCAGGGAAGTGAAACGGAGTCTTCATGGAGGACGCACATCTTCAGCACTGAACTGAGTATGTGACGCGAGCTCTCAACGCCCCGCACGGCTCCTCGTGCATTCGCCCCGTGCGGCTAGGCTCATCGCAGGCCAAAGCGGGCGGTTCCTCGCCCCTCCTTCTCCTCTTCTACCCCCCGCCTCTTCTGAGGCAGACCGCAGGTCTTTCTGTGACCCCCCAGCATTGTGGCGTGCATAGTGGAGCGAAGCCTTTACCCGCAGAATCGGAAATTCAACTGGCCTTGGTATTTGCTGTATCTAGTTACGTAATCAAAAGCACCATGGAAAAACACAATATTAATTACTGGAATTTCGTGCAAAATACTAATAAGTCCTACTATCTACTCGTTATAAATTCTATTTGCTCACGAAGACACGAATCCGCACATGACTGTTCAATTCACAACGTATTATTTCTCGTACAATTGGTTCAACGTGAAATTAATGGAAACTTTATTTAAAAGAATAATCTGACATACTTGCTTTGAGGAAAACCTTCCATTTATGTTACGGTAGACTTTTCTAGACATTTGCAAAAATGGCCGTCATAACGATTGAAGTGAAACAATTTTTCTATTACGGCAAACATAAACTGTATGTCAAAAACAATATTATAGTCAATATCTTGCAGAATCGAAAACCAAGTCCTGAATCTGTGAAATTAAAAACAAAAAATACTTCATAAAATGAAAAAAAATACTTGCAGGTTCGACTCCGCTTTACCTGAAGTTTAATTCAGTAAAAACATCCTCCTCAGTTTTTCCTGACGGGCGTAAAGAACCTACAAAGGAACACAACACTATTTCCTCGAAAGATAAAATCGCTATTACAGGCAATAACTGCCTGGAACAAACGAAACGCCGCGCCGCGCTGCAAGAAACGCTTTCTACGCCACACAAGCGCACGTCGATAACCTCCACATGTCAGACGTGCAAACACATTCTCCTTATCGTAATGGCGATTTCACGGCGCTCTCCAACACGCGCGGCTCCCCTCCACACACACACACACACACGCGCGCACGCGCCTGCACATGCAGATGCACAAACACACACCATCGACTGCAGAGAAGAGCACTCCAGACACAATGTGCTATCAAGCAAGAGATTCCCTCCCTGACCTGCTTTCCAACGCGTTCTTCACGTTCAATGGCAGGCGTTCCACAAGGGCGTCTTTTAAGATTCCTAGAAGCTGGCATTGTCATTATTCCACAGCAAGATTACTCAAAAAGTTTTTGTCATTTACAGGCCGGCGTCATCTACTAAAACACATTATCTTACAGCGTGGGGGTAGTACTACGTGTTTGTGACCAATTACTGGTATGTGTTGAATGCAGGAAAATTACAAGTAGAGCCCGCTAAGCTTACTTCATATCACTTTAAAGGCGTTATTTCTAATGGTTGCGAAGAGCTGCGCAATAACAGTGTGTTCGTGACATACTAGCCGCATTGGGTCATCTGTACAAAACATTAGTATGGATACAAACGTCTCTTGTGTCTCACAGTCACACACATTTCCAAGGAACGTGTCAGCCCATCTCTTACCGTCTGTTTAATGCAGTTCGGTCATGTTCGATTATAATCGAGTCCATCACTTCCGTGCACACTCACTGCCGTACCCTCTTAAGTCATCTTTGTTTATGTTAGACGCCTTTTGCGTTTTTAATTGTGCGCCACATTGTTCGCTCAGTTCATTGTCGCCGTTTGGAACACCATTTTATGGGTTGTGGAATTTCAAGACGCATTGAATCTCAACATTAACTTCATTTGTAAGTCTTGAAAGTAAGTCGCAGAGTTTATGTGAGGGCGTGTAGCAGGTTGTGCTGTATGAGCATGTGTGCGCAAAGTAACAACGTTAAAGCAGTATTACCACATCTTCATTTAGAAATTCATAAATAATGGAAGGAAATCGATGTTACCACAACACTAATTTAGTACTACTAACATCTGCTACACGAGCAAAAGAATGATGTGACAAAGATCTCAAAATAAAACAGTTTTAACACTGAAAATAAAATTAAATAAAAAGTCGTTAATTGGTATCTGTACTTCGTGTAAATTGGAATATGTAATAAAAACTTTTATGACAGGTAGCATTAATCAGGATACTGACGTTGTTGAAGAAAAATCATTAAATACTCCACTAATATGTATTCAAGATTAAGGAATAACGAAAATAAATACTACAAAATGTTTAATTTCATTACTTCTTCCTATGCAAATATAAATGCTATGAAAGACAAAACATTGAAATGTATTACGTATACTAATATCAATATTCACACATGAAAATCAATTCGTGCGAGAGCGTTCGTGTTGCCTATCAATACTGTGCGGCGTGCAGTGGTAATGTTGAAATCTGACACACGAAAGGCGAAATGGTGAAACGTCGACACCGTCCTTTGCATTACAGGAGAGGGGGAACGACGATTCTTCAAGGTGCTGTTCTCTTCAGTCATTAGGAACGACATGACTTTTTATATTATAATTCGTATTTCATAAATAGTATCGGAGGTCTGATATTTAAAATAGAAACAAAATTGAAAGCCAAGACGCTCATGAAACAAAAACACCTCTCAGATGCAAATAACCTTCAAAACGCTTCCAATTCCTTATCACAAGAGCTCATTTGCTCAACGCGTGTTACACGGAATTGATAGTCGCTACGTCGCGAGCCAACATTTGTAACTGCATTTCCCCCTCGCGCCCAGCCTACTGACTCGCGAACAGACCGTCCGCCGCAAGCAAACCAGCGAGCAAACCAGCGAACAAACCACCGCCGCTCCGCCCAGCGATGCGAGCGCCGCGCCGCCCGCACCGGTCGCCCGGAATCGCCCCGGCCGCCGGGAGCATTTATTTCTGGCCCCATCTGCGCCGGACCTGGGCCGAAATCACAAATCATAATTATGTGGCGGTGGGGCGCGGGCGGAGGTGGAGGGGGGAGGCGGAGCGTCCCGGGGGCGCTGCAGGCGCCCGGAGCAAATAAAACACGGCGACGCCGCGCCTACGACGGCGATACCATCGCCAAACATTCATCACCTCGCGCACTCGCGCTATCTGCCAGCCGACTCCATTAACTTGCTTCCGCGCAATTCCACGGGGTGGGGGGGGGGGGGGTTATGGCTCGCGCCAAGACGACTCCTAAGCGCCGCTGCCGCGGGGCGAGGGCGGAGAGCGAGAGCGATTGGTGAGGAGAGGGGAAGGAGAGGGTCTTTGAAGGGAGGGGGGGGGGCAAGGGCAAGCGAGGAGGGGGAGGGGGGGGGCGGCTGCGAGGGAGGTCGTGGGGGGGCGGCTTGCGAGGATGGCGAGGGGTGGGGGCGAGTGCGAGGATGGGCGAGGGGTGGGGTGGGTGGAAGGGCGATGGGCGAGGCGAGGGCGATGCGAGGAGTAGAGACGATATTGCGGGAGGATGCCATTTGCGAAACACTTCATGATTTATGACATTCTTTCCAGATTTCATTACGTTTTATGGATACGAATCCTGTCCGGCTTACTTTAAATACCAAATCCAGGCGGCTTAATCAGAATCATGCAATCCGTTTGCATCTTTGTGCCCGTGGCAGATTGGTTTGTTTTTATTTCTAGTAGGGATCTAGTTTCACATTCGAATAATTAAAAAACTAACCAAGTTATGGGGTGTATTAATTTCTTTATGTCAAGTGTGGAACGCTTACATTGTATGCGCAAAATGTCAAAACGTGTATTTATGTACAGAGGAGGAATGTATACATAGGTATAGTATTATTTAGATATTGCAGTTTCTTAAAATTTAATACTCGATGAAGACATGAGTCGGTACAGATTGAAACATTCATACTAAATGCTTAACTAATAAATTTTTGTAAGAACTATGAAGATGCTCTAGAGCTTTTCATTGCATATATTTTGGTGCTGGTTTTTTTTTCATTCCATAATTTTTTTAAATGGGATTCGGAACTGCAATTGGCCGCTTCTCGAATTCCGTCTGGATCCGCTGCGGGGAGAGAGTGGGCTGCGGTCTGCGTAATGAGGGGCGATTGAGGGAGAGAGGAGGGAAACGAGCGTGGGAGGGGAGGGGTGAATGAAGGCGGGCGACCGAAACAGCGACGCAGCACTCGATGGACTTCCGTGGGTGCTGCCAAGTGACGACGGCGATGGCCGTTGGAAGTAACTAGCAATCACAAATATACGGGCGCCCGCAAAACAGTCAAGTAAATGAGCTACCGCTAGACTCAGCGTTCGCACTCTGTTACGAAGCTGACAGTGACGAAGCACGGGGAAGGTACTTAGGTGGCAACTCTTTAAAAACTTAAAGAGTCATTTTTATTTGGCGCACATTCACTTCACTACGTAGTTACGTCCCTTGATCGCATTCGTCGGCAAAGGTTTATAGATTATTCATATAACATATTGCACATCGATTTCGAAAATCAAAGCAGTTTAAATTTTCATCCGCATATGCATTATTTTCAAAGAGAATATTTTCAAACTTTGTGTGCATCCTTCTTACTATGCTAAGCACGATTACGAACAGTTGGCAAAATAGCAAGACGCATTTCCAACATATTTTGCGAGACGAGTTTCATCTCAGAGGAGAAGGATATGCGAGCGAAAAAAAACCCAGGTTCAAGGAAAGACACCTTTTGTCCCGCAGGCACCTCATAGGGAGCGTTCGTTCTGTGCGCATTTCGCGTGAGCTGGCGACGGGCGGCGGCTCAAGCGCGGATCGCGGCTTTCAATGCAATCGGCGGATGCAGTCGCTGCTAAGGGTTGACAGACGCAGGCTAGTAAGAATTTTCGGGGTCGGCGGAACGGCGGTGCGGCGCTGCCTCGCGACTCCTCGGCGTATGAAGGCGTAAGGGCGAGCGGCAGCGGGCGCTCCTGCGAATAAAAAAGGCGCGCGCTTGGGGGTGGAGCAGGGGAGGGGGCGGTGAAGTGCGCGTCGGGAAGGGGTGGCATAAAAGGTTCGGGAGGGGAAGGTGCAGAGAGCAGGCGTGTGGCTCGGGCGTGGCAGGGGTAGCGCGGACAGTAGGAGTTAAAGGCTGTGTGCTGGCGGGTGTGGAGCGGGTGCTGCCGGGGAAGGTGCCGGAAAGGCCGGCAGGGCGGGAAAGGGCGGTGAAAGGGCGGAAGGGCGGGAAAGGCGGGAAAGGCCGGGTAAAGGGCGGGGAAAGGGCGGCGAAAGGGCGGAAGGGGCGGGAAAGGCGGGGGAAGGGGCGGGGAAGGGCCTGAGGGGAAGCGGCGGGGAGGGCCGGGAAGGGCCGGGAGAGCCGGGGAAGGGCGGGAGCGGGCAGGGAGGCGGCAGGCCGGCAAGCCCGGCAAGGCGGGCAAGGCCGTGGCAGGCCGGGGAAGGGCCGCGAAGGGCGGAGCGGAAGGCGCGGGAAGGGCGGGGAAGGCCGCGGAAGGCGCGGGGAAGGCCGCGGAAGGGCGGAGGGCGGGAAGGGCCGGGGAGCGCGGAAAGGCCGGGAGAAGGGCGCGGAAGGGCGGGGAAGGCGGGGTTGGCGCGGGGTAAGAGAGGAGTACGGGCGGAGGTAAGCGCGTGGTAGGAGCGGGGTAAGAGAAGGGGAGGGGGATAGGAGGACGGGCAGGAGCGGACGGTAGGGACGGAAGCGGGGAGGGAGGAAGGTGAAGAGTGGCGAAAGCGGAAGCGCACGGGTACGTCAGAGGGCGAGTGAGCGAAGGGCAAGGGCGCAGTGGGCGGGGGCGTGAGGCTGAACGGCTGAGGGTGCGCCACTCGACGCTGCCGTAAATGCAGAGCCGCCGCCCCGGCTGGGCAAGCAGCAGGCGTCGAGGAACGCACGGTCGCCAGCGCCTCTCACACAAGTGGACGGGCTGCGGCGGCGGCGCGGCGACATGCACGCTAAACATGACGCCAAAATAACCGCCGGAAGCTCTCGCACTCCGGAGCTGGCACCGGTCGACGTCCCACAGGTTAATCACTCGGAAAGCGAGACGAGACGAAGACAGCGCAGGCGAGGCGATGTTTTTGGAGCTTCCCGCTACGCACTCTATTCTTTGGATTAGGACGTTCAGGCAAGCACGCACTTATTTGGATTTTATGTGCATGTAGCAACAGTTAAAGAACAGATGAACGTATCGTAATAAGAACTACTATTGTGAATAGAAAGGAGTTTTAAAGACAATTATATATTAAAACTACAAAGAATGGCAATAAGACGAATATTGCATAAGATGAATGCGATTATAATTAAAAGAGGGCAATTAATTGAATTGAATAGTGAAAAAAATTGTCTGCGGTGGGCAGTAATGTATCAACTCACCTAATAGATTACGACTAATCACGCAGAATAGGCAACTTACGCCAAAAACTTTAAAAACAGTGCGAGATTGCATCAAATTTAACGTCAGGCGGCCGATAAACCATATGTGGCAGCGGAGCGCCCTCACCGTGAAGCGAGTTTGAATAGAAAGCAGCACCTTCGTCGCTTCTCCGGCCCTGCGGGCAAGCGGCGCTGTCCGCACATCTTGCTAACGACGCGCGGTCTCCATTAAAATGCTGTTGGAGCGCGGGCGGCGGACGGGCGGGCGGAGGCGGCGGCGACCGCGGTTCCCTCGCGGCGCGGGAGCCTTCAATTGCCCACCCCCCCCCGCCGCCCCGCCCCGCCCGCTCCCCCCGCCCGGCTCGCCCGCCCCCGCTGCCCGCCCCGCGGCGCACCTCGAGGCGCGCGCCGCCGCGCGCAGACAAAAACCGTCGGTGCGGCCGACGAGAGAGAGAGACGGCCGCGGCGCGATTACTGCGCCGCCCTCCCTTCCCCCGCCTCTCTCGTCGTGTCTCGTCCGACGTTTTGCATCGAAGCGACTTCGCCCGGACTTTCTTCCTTTCGCTGCGCGTGCACGCCCCCTCCCCCCGCCGCCGGCCTGCGCCATTACGACGCTCTTCGCATCTTTCCCCTCGGCGCGCGCTCCTGCCCGCCTTGCCGCTCTCTTTTGGGGGACGAGCAGTAGTGGTTGTGGTTAGATCGCCCAGCTGCCCTCCCCTCTAGGTGCTGGGTTCCAATTCCCGCTCATAGTAGCGGAATTTCGTGGAGACAATTTTTTTTTCAAAATTTCTCAGTTCTACGTTGTTCTCTTTTATCCATCATCTTTCTATGTTGAAATGAAGGCATGGGCAGAGATTAAGACCTGTGATCAACCTCCACTCTGCAAAACTCTAAGGTATTTCACGCCAATACACTAAAACTGCTCTCCTATTCATTCGGACCATGGCATTTAACGATGACAATCCTAGGCTTCTTGTTTGTGTAAAAACAAGTAATTGTGTTTAACTCGGAAGTGGTGGCATGGACGGCGTGAAAGAATCAAAATAAAATTTAATAGAGTTATAACGTAAAGAAGGGTGCATACGAGTTCGAAACCGAAGTATCTTGTCGTGCCTTTTGTTCATCCATCTTGTACTAGAACTACTTACACATAATCGGATGCTGGAGCTTTGAATGTAAGTAACGTATCTTACCTCCTAACGAGGAGAGAACAGTTTTATTATTATTATAATGTTTTTTCTATTTCACAATTTTAAAAATAAGGTATCTTACGTTAGGAGGGAACAATCCAGCACAAAGAAACCTCATTGGACCACTTCCTGAACAAAAGAGACAAACCAAATTAGCATGTTTCAACTACTCAAGCAATTAGCAAGCAAATCATTGTTATTAAAATAATCAATTAGTCCGCTTTAAATCTCAGAGATATATTGCAGAAAATAAAACAATTGAATTGATACCATTGAAACGCAGATTAGGCAGAAATCATGTAGTTGTCACTATATGAAATGTATCTTTTTCATCGCTTACCGCAACACACGCGCGATAGTGCACCGGTAGCTCTGAAGGGCAAAATAATTATTTCCGGCCTTCAATGTACCCTTGTAGTTATCAGTGGAGAGTTCAAATTCCCTTTGTTCCAGTGGCGTTCCGCGCGAGACGCGGCGGTCGCGCTAGAAATTAATCGCAGCGGATCCCGCTCGGCTGCTCCGCCCCGCCCTACACGCTCTCACGTCACGCACACGCACACGTTGCACGTGACGGCGGATCGCACAGCGCGCAGCAGGATAACGCGCTGTGCGGCTGCTGCTGCCGGTTTTCATGGCCTCCGGCCGCAGCACGCACGCACGCACGGGTACGCACGCGGGGCCACTCCTCCCTTCGCCATTCATGTCCACACCACCTCGTCAGTTCCTCCGCCCCGCGCCGTCCGCGTACCGCCCCGTACGCCGCCCCGTCACCGTCGCCGTCCCGCCCGTCCCCTTCCGCCGCCCCGCCCCGCCGCCCGGCCCGCCCCGCGTCCGCCTCCGTCGCTCCCGTCCGTCCCGTCGTCCGTCCCCCGTCCCGTCCCGTCCGGCCGCCCGTCCCGCCGTCCGCCCGTCCGCCCCGTCCGCCCCGTCCCGCCCGTCCCGCCCGTCACCCCGTCCGCCCGTCCGCTCGTCCCGCCGTCGCGCCCGTCCGCCCGTCCGCCACGTCCGCCCCGTCGCTCCCCGTCCGCGCCCGTCCGCGCTCGGCTGGCGTTCGGACCGCCGCCGTCTCCGCTCTTTCTGTGCGCAACCCCATCCGTCAGCGCACGCAGCCAACGCGATGATACGCGCACAAATGAGACCATTTAAGGAGCTAATGATGATACAGTTTAACAAGCGAGCTTCTTTTTTTTTCTCTCCGAAGCTGCGGCCGCGCCGCGGCACAATGTACGTGCCTGCACCGTTCGGCAGCGGTCGGAGCAATATCGGCGGTTATTGTTTATCAATAGCGCGACGCGACGCGACGGCGCGGCGTGGGTCAGGGCTGCCAACGCCTGCGACACGTGGACGGAGGCCCTCCCGCGCTCGTCCTCCCCCTCTCCCACCTCCGACGCCCTGGAAGAGTTTCTCTAGTGCAGGGGTTTACAAACATTGTTTTTACCATGCCCCCATCTGCCAATAGCAAAACTTTCCACGCACCCCTGGCACATTTTTATTTGGTAATGAATAAAACAAGTGTTACGTTGAGTAACAATACTTTTTTTTACTCTTTACAATTTTACAAGTTAAATGTTCTCTTTTTTAGGTTATGTCAGAAAAATGTAATATTAATTAGGCATAAATCGTTTTGCAAGTCGTAATTTAAGTAAAACAGGAGACAAGAAAATCTCTGAGGAGGATGAGCTTGCATGATTCTCTATCATTGGTTAAGTATCAGAAAGTACACAATGAAAATTATTAGTAATGTCAGGCTTCCTCGATGCTTTGATTTAATGGTAACAAGTGCCGAAAACCTTTTCTCGGACAAATTGCTCAATAGTACATAGCAAATAGGGTACTGAGGATGTTCGACATGCTAATAAACCCATAATTAACATAATATTTGTTTTTCTTTAGTGTTTTTGCAGACCTCATTTAGAACGATATTTAATGTCACAAATCACGTAATGGAATAAGGCAACTCTGACAAATATCAGATTGTCCTAGCGCGCCAAATCTTGGGGAATGTTCGTGAATACCACAATGGTTCCTATGCCTCTCACTTCGGGAAACAAAGTTCCAGTGCAAGCGCAGAGAACCGATACTGCTTCAAATACAATACATCTACGTCTCACGAGGAAAGTGGAGAAAGACGTCAGGATAGAGATGGCAAATGATCATTGTACCCTAAAACCGGCAGTTTTTTATGAAGTACACTTCATTGAAAGGTGCGGTCACTGTAAAGTACCCTCTCATTCGAAAGCAAGAATATCTCTTGTTGACTCTACCGGTTTAAACAATGTTCTCATACAACATCTACTTTTTAATGTAACTCTTTCACCACTCCATCGTATTTTTTCATACTTTTTTAAATTCTACAAAAAGATGAAAACAACTCCCTTTTTTTCAAGCACATCTTTCCAACGTTCAAGGAATAAACAGAAGAATATCTTAAATTGAAAGCTATGTTTATCAATTCTATTCCAAAACAAGCAAGATATTTATATAATGTAAGTTTCTTCCACAAAACCTCTCGTGCTAAACCTCGTTACACATGGTTCTTCAACAGCGGTAAGTTTTATCTCGCAGGGTAGTTGGTGCTAATTTCCAAACCCAATTGCGGCTTCGCAGCCGCATTGTAATTTCCGTGGCCATCGCGTAACAAGGTTATTGCGAGCATTGCGCCATCGTGTCCTTTGATTAACCACATCCAGGGGATCACAAGCTCACGGATGAAGTGTGATGTGGACTCAGAGGTTTCGAATCATTCCAAACCCTGAGAGCCAACGAAAAGGTGTAAAATGCAATATATATTTAATAAACTGCTTAACAAACCCAGCGAATCAATTGCCACCTTCAGGATAAACCACGAGATTCTACACGTTCACGAAGAAACAATGTTACCAGAAACTCTAAAATGTCATCTAATTAACGAGTAGTTGGCAGTGGATTTCATCCCTTTCATTTGAAGGCTTGAAAGGAAGCCATTAATATCATACATTTCCGTAACTTTATGACATAACTAATGTATTTTCATAATAACTATAAAAAACCAAAGAATTAACAAACATTTACCTGTCCAGAAAAGTAGACATTTATTTATTTTAAAACACAGTACTCTCATTTAACGACGTTAATTCGTAAAATCAATTTAATTGTACCAAGTAAATGGATCAATGTTATTCCCTTCTTTTAATGTCGAATACGCATTCAATTAAACTGTAGGCATTTTATGTTAAGTTTGAATATATCCTTGGGAATACGTATTACATCTATCTTTCCAAATTGATTTATTGTCATATTTTGAAAGGGTAATTACGTTGTAATGATGACGCATTGTTTTTGAGCAATGCCAGTTACTGCAATCGCCCCTGAGGTTCCAATCAGCGAAACGTTACGTCACTTCCTTCACAAACACATTATCAAGAACTGGACGAAAGTGTACGTGCGATCGCCAGCGGAGCAAAGTGAAAACGTCTTAATTGTAGTGGATGCCCATAAACGTTGCAAGTCCAAACCCTCATTCATGCACAGATAGAATGTATATTTTATCAAAATAAAAACAATTATGAAAGTTTTTACATACATTCCAGCAGACAAAAATGTGTCCAATAATATTTACATGGGCCCTATAATAAAACTACTCTCATGCATTCACCGAATTTTCAATAAACGTTAGAGGTGTTAGGTTAGTGAGAGGACATCCGTCGTTTCGCCACTGTTTCCAACATCCTTCCGGTGGCATTGTTCGAAAGGAAATTGCTTTTTCTGGCGACAAAAAAGTCCCGTTTTTTGTTGAATTTCACCAAACAAAACTTAGGGGACGTAGAGACTTCCTCTGAAAATAAACAACGAGCATCCCCTCGTGATGGCATTGAGTTCTTAATGGAATAAACACACACACAACAATTTTCCCGACAGCAATCAAAATGGAACATTTGCCTTGGAATATACTTTTCATCATTACATTTTTAGTTTATGTTTCAATTGCAACATACGAAATTATCTTCATAAACGAAAATTAGTCCCTTCATCTATTACACAGCTTCAAAATTATTGAAACAATAGGTAGAACTGACTGTTACTCTACTAGTTTGTAACGATTACTGGAAACCAGTATTTTATTTCTTTCCCAGATATAAAGTTTGTAGCTCGCACACATTATCAATCTTTACGAATAAGATGTCAATAGAAAGTTCATTTTGCGGAGGTGGGAAAATTGCACTTACACTCAACACACATTAATATTTCCTAAAGAAAATCGTCCAACTTTAGAAGGTGCAACTCCGCTACACATTGTTTGCTTTACAATGTGCAATTTGAACTCGATGAAGAACAAAAAAGTTGTGGGATCTAGAGCCTTAAAACTAGAGTCTTTAGGTGTGTTTCTCACAATGTAATCTAAAAACCACAATCCATTGACATCCGTTGCATTTGTGTGTGCTCGTGAAAGAGTGGGGGCGAGCAAGTTCTCGAATTCTGTGAACAAGCGCTTAACTACCATATTTTTCTCTAAGTTCATACGGATGGAGGAGAGGGGGATGTGAAATTTCAGACGTGCGTAGTATAGTTTGTATTAATTCGTAAGAAAACGAATTATTGATTTTATTTCTTTAAATTATGCAAATTGTCGGCTTGTATCGAGCAACTTTCGTATGTTAGAAAAAATTCGCTATCATAAGAACGAGTTGCTTGAGACTTTGAGTAGAGGCACCTGGACACCTTCGGGCAGACGCACTTACACATTTTATTAACCTTGCTGCACACGCGTTAGTAAAGGTTTCGAGTTTAAATCTCAACTGGATTATTTTATTCGAGCTTATATCATTTTCATAGACTGACTATTTGCCTTTCAAGCATTACTGGCATCTACATTTTAAAATTTCTCGGACAATGTTAACGTTTAACAGTAATAAGACCAAGATATGTTACAACTTGTATCATTCGTAAATTGAACCACAATCTTCCTTCTGCGTTATCCTACGTCGAGCTCGATTTGAGACTATTCTGACGACGACAGTATCAAGCCTACTGGCACGAACAGCAACTTACGAAAAGAACAATAACAGAAGTTTTGAGAAAGACGTTTTGAAAAATTTCTATGTAGCTTTTCCAACGAAAGAACAACTCAGTATTGTGATAGTTCGACAGCAGGGTAAAAACGAGGTCATCTTTCTTCCTCAGAAGTCAGACGGGATGAATTGGAGAGCGATTTCATGAAAGGAGTTTGTTTTTTTCTGTGCCAGCCTGAGTCTTCAAATACACAATATGTTCACATTTCACTTCACGATACAAATCTCTCCGTGACCTCTGATCAGCAGCTCATTAACGAATCCCAAAGCAAAGATTTCTTCAAAAAAAAAAAATAAAGAGCAGACTTCTCGAAACGTACGCTCCACCAAATCATCCGCCTTGTCAATAGTCTGGGAGCAACCCAAGTCCAAACCAAAGCCAAGTAAATCCCAATCGTTATTTTGCGTGAGCGCCAAGCAGCGCGCAGATGAATATTCAACGCTCGCTCGCTCGTTCGCTCGGCTGCGCGCGGTGAATGTGGGCGAAGGGGGCTGCGCTCGGCCCTTCGCGGCTTCGAGCAGCGAACACCGGCGGGCGCCCCGTTCGCGGAACAAAAAGCGAGCGGCGCCGCTCCTTTGTTTCCGCGCACTGTTTGTTTCCAGCTGCTTGCGGGCGCAGAATGGGGCGGGCGGTCGCGGAGTCGTTGCCGGTCATAAAACGGGTTTCGCCCTCCTTCGCTCGCTTACGCGCTGCTGTCGCAGCCGCCCCGCCGCCCCGCCCACGAAGGAGGTTTTTCGGAGGCGGCGACATCGCGGGACGGAAACAGCGCCGATTAACAACTGAAAGACAGCGCTTAATGAATTGCTTTCGCCAGGACGAGCAACGGAGCGCGATGCTCGCAAAACAACTGCAGGCGAAAACATCGTTGTTTTTCCACGTGCAATACGTTTGATTAAGTAATTTTTCAGAATACTAAATAACCAATTAATGTCATGCATTGCCAATTATTATATTCAACTGTTCCTTCCAGGGTATAATACAAATTGTATAAATTATATATCACACATACAAAACAGTACTTCGAAATTTATAGCGTCACGGTACTTTGGTATTTAGTGCTGTCAGAATTATTGTTTAGGCAATCTTCACTTGCCATTCTTACTTTTGCGTGGCGAATTGCGTGGCATGATTAGTAGCTATGAGCAATACCCGGTTAATTTTCACGTAGAATGTAGACTTATTAACACTACTTTACGTTTTACTTTATTTAATATATTTATATATTTCCAAGATCATTTGCAATGTTTGCACCCGACGAGATTACATGCGTGATCCTAATGTTGTGCGCTTAAATAATTTTCCTTTCTTTTTCCAACAACTCTCAATATGTAAGGCAAAGAATTCACGTAGTGTCCTTGCGGGATACTCACATTCAGAATTTAGTTTTACACCGTGGTCAGTTGGTCAATTATTAATAGGGTAAAAGTAAATAATACTGGGACTTCGAGCGGGAAACTGACAATTGGTTAGCCCATGTATCGTACACTATGAGATACTAAATAACCAATCTAATGAAGAGAATAAAGATCCTTTTACTACGTTATTTAACGTATTCGCAGATTGGAAAACAAAATGACAACAGAACGATCGTTGTTCTCTACATCCTACCACAGCTGCCTTTTGTGGCGATCTGCAACACGGGGTGTACCCTAAGTGCTTCATTGGAAGGAAAAGAGGCTACTGGAAACCTCGAGTCACATAACAGAGTAAGGAGCCAATTCCGAAACAGTGTATTCTTTATATCCGCGCCATGCGACATCCGTGGAAATGCAAAACGCCGGGCGGCAGGGGGGAGCAGCTGGCGAGGCGGAAGGTCGTCTGAATAAACGCGTCGACGGGGGAGGGTGGGGGTGGAGGCTGGCAGCGCGCCACTGCACCGCAGAGACTGCGGCGCGGCGCGGCGTCCGGCCCGGGGCGCTAGGCGCTTAAAAATGCAATTCCGCCCCGAGGCAGCGCAGGACTGGGCGATAGGGAGGGGGCGTGGAGGGTCTGGCAGAAGCGACAAGGGCGGTGGAGACAGAGGGGGAGAAGACCGTTAGGGATTTAGCGGGGCTGAGCGGGAGAAGACGGGGGTGGGAGCGAACGTGTTGAGGGGAGGGGCGGGCAAAAGAAGGGCGATAAAGGGGAAAGAGCAGCGGAGAAGGGCGGAACTTGAGTAGAGCGGAGCGAGGCGAGGCCGGGGCGGGAAAGGAGCGGAGCGAGGCGGGGCGGGGCGGGGCGGAGCGGAGCGGGTTCGGGTCGGGGGCGGGGCGGGCGGGCGGGGAGGGGCGGGTCGGGGCGGGGCGGGGAGGGGCGGGGCGGTGCGGCGAGGGGAGGGGTGGAGCGGAGTGGGGCGGGAGGAGCGGAGCGGGGCGGGCGGGGCGGGACGGGGCGGCCGGGGACGGGCGAATCGGGACAGGGCGGGGGCGAATCAGGACGGGGTGGGCGGGGGTGAATCGGGGCGGGGCGAATCAGGGACGGGGCGGCGGGGTGAATCGGGGCGGGGCGAATCAGGACGGGGCGGGGCAGGCGGGGTAAAATCGGGTCAGGGACGGGGCAGCGCCAGAGTCGAGCCGCGCACAGCGTCGTGGACGCTAGGGGAGCGGTAGAGGTGGCGGAGCAGCAGCCGTGGCACTGGGCAGCGGGTGTCGTGCGCAGTGAACCTGAAGTGCATACTAATGTGTTGAACGTATGTTCTGCATTTTCCCCAATAATTCAAAAAAAAAATATGTACAACAATAGAAACACAAATAACAACATGCTTGTTTATATAACGTAAAATGCTTCAACAATTGCTTTTTCAACAAGTATTTGAGGTATTCCTTTTTTCTGCAGTTGGATTACCGTTATAATATCCAACATATAAGAACTTTTGCGTCTTAGTGGGTATGAATCCCTCCATTCGTACAAGACAAGCATTGGCAAGCTTATCCATTCATCCATTTTAATTTGGACTTAATGAAGCTCACTGCACAGAACATACAAATTATACAGAAAGATCATGTTATCTGTTCGCAAGTAATGTGTACCAAGATAAAAAGATGTGGGTTCTTTAGGGCTCACTGAGCCTATCGTACATTACATTGTACACGCCAAATGACAGCATCCTGCCAAACAGCGAAATCAAAGTGCACACCATATTACGTGGCTTCCACTCGAAAGCCGCCCTTGCTTTCCTTTTCAGTAACTCACAACCTTCTCTTTCTTCTTCACCATTTCTCATGCATTATTGCAGTCCCCCAGAGCTCATCCCATTATATTGTTATTTATTTCCGCAACGAAAATGTGCAAATCACCAGTGGCAGTACTACATCACTTAAGTTGGTTAATCTATTTTCTTCAAGAAATTTATTCGTAATTTCAACCTGCAACATGCACGAACACTGCTGCATGGTTACGTTATCGCGTAACAAGAGTCATCTGGGGCAAGCAATTTGTTATCCTCCAGAGTGGGAAGTGTGTGCAACGCGATTTATACAAAATATGCAATATAAACATGCCAACAACAAATGTTGGAAATCAATATGTACAGAAAATGTTAAGGTATGCAACAATTGATCATGGCAATCTATCATTTCAATGATATTAAATCATTTTGCCACATAGGAGAAACAAGAGGAAAAGTGAGGAAGGAAGATGCTTCTGTGGGGTCAGGTTTGGGAGAGGTGTCTCGCCCCACAACAAGGTCAATCTGAGTATAGCAAAAGAAAGAGTGTGGTGTCAAGTCCTTGCAAACCGACTGACACTGATGCAACAGATGATTACTACTTCGGCGACTTGCCGTCAGTAGTCAAACTCCATTGACTAACGTATTTGACAAAAGAAGAAAGTTCATGATTTGCATTAATATTTTTATTCCTGGAAATTATTGTTTGTGGTATTTTAGACAAAACGTCGAAAAATATGCAAAAACATTCTTAATATGCAAAAAGCTCTAAATAATGCAAAAATATACATTTATATTAGTTTTAATATCTTGCCATGAAAAACGCATATATTTGGAGGTTTTCAGACAAGATATGACCGTTAACAAAGACATGCAATTGCATGAACTTCCTATGTGTATTTATCTCATTCACCACACCCAATCACACGCGCTTATTGGAGTCACTCGCGTTGGCCGTGCGGCGAACTTCCTTCCTGCACGTGCGCGCTTCTCCCAGCGAGCGGGCGGGTGCGGGGTGCGGGCGGCGTGCGGGGCGGGTGCGGGGCGGTGCGGGGTCCGGGCGGGGCGGGTCGTGAGCGGCCAACGCCGGTGCTGCTACGTACGGCCCTCCCTCCCCGCGCCGTTAGACGCCGGACAACGAGATAGCCAGCCCGCGATGCAGCAGGGCTCTATCAGACTGTTGGTCGAGCAAACCTCCACCTAATTAAGTCCTTTCCCACTTTCGCTTGGAAAATCCTGCCAGCTCTTAAGGAGAGGACACTAGCCCCACCGCACTGGCGCTGCTCGAAAACTCCAAGGACCGTGAATCGAAATTGATGAACAACTTCAGAACAAAAAACCTAAATATTTATGCAAAACTTTGGGGGAAACCATAAATGTTTGATGAGCAAATTCAAAGCTTTTTTGAAATGATTTGCCTTCATGAAGGGGATCTTCAACGGCTGCACGGTCATGCTGTTTAATGCGTGTACGCGACAAAAAAACGTTCATATATAAAACAAAGGACAACGCCAATATTTGGTCCGTTCGTCGTAATTTCGCCATTACGTTGAGATTGGAAATTACGATGTTCACGAAGCCAAACGGCAAGAGACGAGTAAATGAGGGGTCATTCTCTCTCCATTCTCCCGCCCCACACCGCTCCGGGACGTGTGGCTCACCCTCCCCTCCCGCCCGTGGCGTCGAAAACACTTCGTAAATTCCGTCAATTAATTCATTCGCGCGGAAGCGATGGCGGGAACTTCTCGCAAGTAGAGCGAAGCAAGAAATGCACTGCGTCGGCCTTGAAGGCGTCGAATGGACCGCGCGCCGCCCTTCCGCCCGGACGCCCTTCGCTGGAAGCCCTTCGTTCGAAGCCTCGGCGCCAGAGCCCAGGAGAGGCCGCAAGCCGAGCCCTGTTGACTTTGCAACCGCAGCGAATCGCGCAGGAAAGTTCGCGAATACTGGCATGCGAAATCATTCGCTTTTACACACTGGACACCCCAATGTTTACTCGGAAATCAATGCATGCCTGCAGACATTTTAAGTTTTCTGAATCCAAGAGCTTTTTATGTTTTTACGCAATTCATTGGTCTTCGCCTTGCATTTTATTATTCTAGTTATCTCAATATCGCCCAATGATGTTTCCAGTATCGCTCTATGCCTTCAGAAACTTGTTGTCACATGAATATAATTTTGCAATTAGACAATTATAACTAAAATACAATTTTGTAAATTTTCAGTCCTGTAAATAACGTTTTGGAATTGGTTGGGGATTGAAAAACCCTATTATGAGTTTTGCTCTTTCAAAATTCACAAGCAAATTTTAATTATGTGAAAATATTTTAAAATAATAACTTTGAGAACACTTTAGATGTTATAATTTTGTTTTGTTTTTTTTTTCCGCGAAGCAACAGACAATAAGATATTTGAATTAGAAGTATTTTTTCTTGTCAGAACCTCAAAGGAGAAAAGCAATCAGTGTCCTTGAGGAAAGGATTGGATGCGAAAGCCAAAGTTTTATTCCGAAACTGATCACAATTACAACCCGCGTTATTTTAAATAAGAAATTACTGGTTCTTTGAAAACCAACTTCCATGCTGAGATGAGACGAATCACCTCACCAACCAACTTGTGGCGATGGCGAAAGGAGTGAGAAAACGGGAGAGGAGGTACAGCGGTCTGGCGCGGGGAGCGGGGCAGAGCGAGCGGGGGCAGAGGGGGCAGAGCGTGGCAGAGCGGAGCGGAGCGGGGCGGAGCGGAGCGGGGGCAGAGCGGGGCGGGCAAGAGCGGGCGGGGCAGAGCGGGGCGGGGGCGGGGCAGGGCAGAGCGGGGCAGGCAGGGCAGGGCAGGCAGAGCGGCGGCAGACCGGGGCCTGGGAGCGGGGGCAGAGCGGAGGTGGTTGCAAAGCAGCTTCGCGTAGCGGCGGGCGGGGCGCGAAGTCAGCAGCGACATCTGCCGCGGCGCCGGTGGCGTCGGGTGATGGATGCGCGGGGCGCCGGCGCGGCCGCGGGGTCACAGGGGATTACGCAGTGATTGAGCGGCGCACGACGGGGGCAGTGACGGCGCGAGGCGGGACGCAAATTACGGAGGCCGAGCAGGAGGGCAACACGGCGTGGTGCGGCGCTTTATTTCGCAGACGGGCGGGCGCGGAGGTTTACGGATTGCAGAGCCCCGGCAAGGCTTGGAAAACTTGACGAATAGAATGTTTGAAGTGGAAAGAAAGATGTTGCGCAGAGCGTGTTCGGCGCGGGCGGGGGCGGAGGGGCGGCGCTGTGATCCCTCTAGCGGACGCAGGCGTTGCTCTTTCCGCCGCTCACAGGCGACATGTTTGCGTTCGCCGCCGCCACCCGCCCCGCCCCCACCCCCGTCGACGCTTCGCTCTGCCCGTGCGCCGCTTCAAAGAACTTGCCTCCGGGCGAAGGGAGAGGGGGAGGGAGGGTGCGGCAACGGAGGGCGCCGAAGGCGAGGCTGCCCACACTCGGGATGGCGGAGAGGCGACGTCGACGGAAAGAGCGGAGCGAGGAAGCGATAATTAGAAGAGGAGGGCGCTGCATTGCCATTTGGAGGCCTTTCGCAGCAGCGGAGGAAACGTATTGAGAACCGATGCTGTAAAGCACTTGATGGAGTTTTGATGAGACGATCGCGCAACCTTTATACTTCGTACTGTTTTGTTTGCGCGACTAGGGAACGTTCTATTTGCTTGGAATGGATCGCTATTCAAATATTTTTTCCTAGAAGATCATAGGATGATGTAAATATTTACGCATTAAAAAGCCAGGAAATGTAGGGAAACATAGTCAAAGTGGAACGGGCAGCGCAAAGCGGCTTTCAATAGGTGAACTATTAAATAAGAAATTTAAGAGCTGCAGGCGATCTGAGCGTGATTGTGTGCCAGTACTCTTCCTGAATCCCCCCACCCTAACTTCAGCTTACGTTGAAAGGTACCGCCTGCCTCTCTGCCTTCCGCCCTCCGCCCCTCTCCCCACCCACTCCGGCCCCACTCCCCCAGCCCGGCTCTCGCGGTTGCCCTCGCCCGTCGCAGCCCAACGCACGTATTTTTATCAGCCGTTTTTTTAGCGCAGCGAACTTGGCGCAAACAACGCAGGCACAATTAGCGAAACAGGTTCTACCGCGTATTGTGTCAGCAACACACAAAACTACTAATTACAAAGTTTAAATACAGCGAGCCAATACCGGCGCTGGATGAACAACGGTTATGTAACCCGGCGCGAGGTAGAGCATGGCGGGGATGAGGTGAGCGGGGAGGGGTGGGGCGGGGCGGGGCGGGGGGGGGCGGGGCGGGGCGGGGCGGGGCGGGGCGGGGTGGGGCCGGGGCAGGGCGACAGCGCGCCCAGGGGGAGTACATGTCAGCGGCCGGCAAAAATACAGCGCAAGCGCCCGCCCAGCTAGATTTAAATAAATATTCATATTAATACAGAACGATAGCGCGCGCCGCCCCGCCCGCTCGGCGCACAGTGGGCGCAGTGCGTGGGGCGGAAACGGGGCGCGGAGAGGGCGCCACTATTTTACTGTGCAAGTGAAAACTAAGAGCTGTTTGCGAAACTGCATGTGACGCGGGTGGCGGGAGCCGAATTACTTTCCTGTCCGAGAGCAAAACGGGAAAAGTTTGTGCAACTCAAAGTGGCGTTCGTGTCGCGGCGCACAACCATTTTACTGTTCGTGGGGAAATGTACCGTTTGTTAATGCGGTGAATCCTAAGGTCTGCGACATTTCATTTAAACTACATTTTAGAACATTGTCGTTGTGTTTCATGTGACTCGGCTGCACAATGAAAGTAGAAGGTGAGGGGCCAGTTGAATTTAGAGAAAACACTAAAGTGAATATCCTATAACATTAAACTACAGTACTTTTACACCATATTATACAAGAACTTTTTCCGACAATTTTTTATCCAAATGGCAGCATTAATTTAAAAAAATCTTATAAAAATAGCTACTGAGGAGTGTAGAGCAGTAGCCACAAATGTTACGTATATAAACCGTTGGGAGCAGGGCATGTATTAAATACTGTGTACCTATTTAATATGGCACATTATTATTGTAAAAACTTCTAAACAAATTTTGCATGAGAAGAACTGTTCGAGCCAGTTTGACTAATCGCTACAATGTCTGATGACAGCTTGCGTGTACGACTGCAGAGTGCAATTGTCATCATCATTATGCCCGCGCTTAGTTTAAAACAAGGCATCATTCCGTGCCAAGATCTTTCGTGCCTATTGGAGCGCGCTCTGAGCAGCAGAGAGCCGCGGCTGTGATTCGCACCCCTGACCTAACGGCTCTCCAGAGGGCTTTCGAGGATTTTGCGTTTCTATCCCCGCCGTCGCCCACCCCTTACGCCTAGAATTCCCTGGCCTGGCCTGGCCTGGCCTGGCCTGGCCTGGCCTGGCCTGGCCTGGCCTGGTACGTGCGTCGCCTTCGTTAGACCTTCGCAGGGCCTTCGTACGGCCTTCGTAGGGCGCTCCAACCAGCAGTCGCCATCGCACCCCCCCCCTCGACGGCGGATGTCGCAGGCTCGTGTTCGGCCTACGAGAAACACGCTGGTTTGTTGATGCAGTATTGGGCGCCATCCTGCTTTTCATTAGAATTTTATAATGAATTTATTAAAAATATTGTAACTGACAGTCAACAGCAAAACATAATACATTACATTACATTCTAGAAATAAATTACTCGTACTTAAAAGTAATTTACAATGTGCTATTTCTACGCCGCAAGAACCCACTTTAACAGTCATCCTAACTATCAACCACCACAGCCAGAAGTGTCATGAATGAACATTTCCAAAATTGAGAGTCATAACGTCATTTAGTAACTGCATGGAAATAGAACAGTCGATAAGCACCAAGCCGGTTAAAGGTGATAACAGTTTTACATAAAGATGTGTAAGAGCATTTGCATGAATTAATTGAGCGATACCTCTGACAACACTAACGTATTCGTATTTTAACATCGACGTTATTTATGCCCTCTAAGTTTTATAAATCTTACTTGAAAAGTACACGCTGGATCTTGGAAAATTTGACCTTATACAGTGCAAGTCGACTAAAATCGTTTAATAAGAAAGTAAGCATTTAGAAAAAAGTAAAATATAAGCAAGTATTTCGATAAATTATTGAAGAATGTAACATATTGTGAGTTTGTACTTAGCTCAAGGTTGAGATTTTTTGGCAAAGCGAATAATATAATAATATGTAAAAGGTCTGCCCTACGACAGGCAACAATAGTATATTATCTCGTTTGTAGAAGTGAAATACTAATTACAGGACATCTCACTTGGTGTAGTAAAAGCGTAGAACCCCGAAATTGAAGGTTCCATTCCTATTACTCTCACAAAATCTCGAGGTGCATGCTACATCAGAATTTCTGTAGACCTTTGAAACAAAATACGTAAGCATAACATGAATAGTTGTAATTATGATTTATTTCTCGATATTTAAAATAAGGAGGAAGCCAAATTGCAGTTTCAAAAAATTCAGTTACACTCGTATTGAAGATTAAAATTGTGTGCGTCTCCCTTTATGCGATCTTAACGATAGTTAAATATTGCCTCTACGTATTTCACCTATCGCAATGCTTTAATTCATACATAAGTAAAGATAAATAAGTTGCTTAATACAATGATACAGCAGTATTATCAGGGCGACGACCTTTAATGCGTTTTCATTTCAATATTTCTAAATATTCATGAAAAATAAATTAAAATTTCAAATGAAATAGACTCACAAGTCCTGTAAATCCCCTTGCCCTTCTGACAGAAAAAACAACGAACATTTTTTGCGTGTGTGGCTTTTCAGAAGAGAGCTACTGGCCCACAGGCCCTACGCCACCGACCGCAGAGGCGACGGGGTCCCCAATATGCAGCAACATGAGACTAATATCGACGCAGTATTTACTGTTCCAATTAACTTTTCAAACAAGTTACAATTAAAAAATCTGACATTTTGGCCCGGCGCGAGCGCTGGGCGCAGGACATGCATATGAATGACGGCGTCGTCGCGGCGCCCCCCCCCCGCCCGGCGCGCGTCGCCAAGTGGGGCGCCATCGCGCGTTCAGCGATTTTGCGTGGCGCTGGGCTCGACTCTATCGCCCTCGGAGCGTGCCGCGCTCTCGATAGACAAGCTCAGGCTAGGCCGCTCCAACAAGCGAAGAAGCATCGGCTCTTTTTGGTTGTTAGCGATTGTCCGGGAGCGTCAACTACTGCGGTCGATATTCCCGTAAGTGTGGTGCATGTTTTCACCTCGCAATGTGACGGTGATCTTGCTCCGCTATATGACGAGATCTTAGGCTCATTTTGAAAGCTGCCGTTGTTGGTTTTAGGTACACACTGAACGCGGCTATTTAAATAAATAATAATTATTAGCAATGACAACTTCTAAAATTATTTCATTATGTTACTGAAGTAACTAAAGCGTTTCATGGATTAGTTGCTGCGTCATTTGTGAACAATCAAATTTTTGTTTAATAATACGAATGAATAAATTACCTCGTGACTCATTCTGTAATGTCATCATAGAGTGATAAAGGTACCGACAAAAACTATTGAGGTCGGAACCGCCAGAACTGCCTGTGAAACCTGAATATCTTCCTCCTTTCGCAACGTTGACAATGACTCTCATCAGGGAGATTGGGAATGCATTTGCACCACCACTATTATTTCACTGATCGAAATACTGACGGACGCACTGTATCTTCCGCAAACTACCGCACACAATGAATACGAACGCAATATGCTTCATGGTCACTTTTAAAAATTCGTTCTATGTCAGCGACGCGTCATGCAAATCCTGAGTGTTGATGAACTGGATTGCAACAAAGTGCTCACTGGTATATAACTTGCCTGAATGTATTATTACCACACTTCAGAACATAGTGCTCATTAGCAATCTTTCTTCCGGCACGAAAGCAACACTCAAGGAGTTAAGAACTGTCCGAGTCATGTTCCTTGTTGAATTTATTTTGATGAATAGTGCGCGGTCAGGCTCCCGTCCCATACAAGTACCGTACGCGCCACTTCTCTGATTCGAGGGCGAACGCATTGTCTTCTGTGAGCAGCGGCGAGCGGCTCTTTTCCGACGCAGCAAGAGTGCAAGGCGTGGGGTTCTGCGCGCGGTGCCCTACAAGGACACGCGGGTTTGGGCTTTCGATGCGTTGTGCAGCAGCGACAGACACAGAGACAACTCGGTCGCTTACATCAGTGCGAAGGTTCATTTTTACTAAAGATTTTAAAAATGACCTCAGGAACGAAATGAAATATTTCGAACCGAAATTCGAAATTAAATATAGATAAAAACTCCATTTAGCAAGATATCCTTTTCTGACCAACCGTATATTTTATTTCAAAAAATTCAAAGCTTAGTAGTGTTATACAAATTAAAAATGTTAAGAAAACAGGGATGCGTGTGATAAAAGAATAGAAAATACGTTGATTAAATTTTTTAGATAAAAGCAATGTTCAAAACTATTCATTTACTTTCACTTGAGGGGGCGATTTTTACTTTCTTACCTGGCTAGACCCCATCATAGACCAGACCAGAAAACTTCACTAATTGGATACATTTGTGCATTAAAATGCCTTCAATTTATAATCTAGCTTATTTTTACTTTGACCACTTCTATAACAACAACCCCTCTTGGAAGTTGGTATCCGTTTGCGCATTGAAACTCCATGCATTTTTTTAAAATGAAGGCTCAAGAATTTGGAAATGCAAAAAATTAGAAATTTTATATTGGAAAAATCTCCATTTTTACAAGCAAAAAGTGTGTACATTGGTACCGTTAATAAGGTATTTTGCGAAGTTAACAAAATTTCCTAAATATAAAATTTAATAATTAATTATATCATGATTAATGTGTTGTAAAGAAAATTAAAATGTCCAATTACGTGAATATGTAATAGTCCTTCTCATTTATTTTGGAATTTCATTATCAGCGGTGAAAATCTCTCTCCTCCCCTCCCCTGTTTTCAGGCAGAGCTAAGATGAAAGTGCCAGGCCCTAGAGCATTTCGCTCTCCTTCGGAGGCTGCAGAATACGCCCACTCTATCGCAAAACCTCGCCTTCTGTCTTCCAAGCCCTGCCGCCTCCCCCAGCTGTCTCGTTTCTCTCAGTCAAGGTAACGACACTTTTCCTTCGAGACAGATGGAAAACCGCATTTCACTGTTAAAGATTTTCAAAATTATGTCTAGTTGTGATTAAATTGTGGGAAATTTTATAAGGAATTTTGATAACTTTTAAAAAGAATTATCTATCTCTCAATAGTATTTTCTCTGACGTTTCTAGTTCACTTTAATATTTTGCGGCCCTTAGGACGTGTAACATAACATTCGCTTTTTGATAGTTGCCAAAGTCAGTCAATTATGATGATGACAACGTGACAACGTGAACGCATCTTGATTCGCCAATGTCAGAAGCCGGCTGTTTTTGGGCTTCGGGTGTGTCAACACACGCAACAAGCTGAACACGGCGGTGGCGTCGGCGTGGCGTCGCGTGGCGAGCGCACGGAGCGCCGCTCAAATTGGCCGCCCATAACTCAAGAGCAGCGCGCCCTCACGCCCCCGCCCCCGCCCTCGCGCGAGACGCAGTCGAAGAACAGCGCGCACCCATCGACGGAGCGATATATTTCCGCGACGGAGGCGGCGAGGCGCGGCGTGGAGAGGTGGTGTTTGCAGAGGCGCGGGCGCCAGAGGGGCGGCCGCGGCGCAGTGGCAGGGTGGAGGCGGAGAGCGGACGGTGTTAGCGGAGGCGCGGGGGGGGCGCACGACCGCGGCGGCGGGCGCACAAAGCGAATTGAGGCGGCTCATGAGAGGTGGGGCGGCGGGGGTGCCTTCGGGGGTGGGGAACGTTTGTGCACGTAGGGACGTTTCTGAGAAAGAATGGGGAAGATGGGAAACCAACACGGAGGCCACATTGACATTCTCGCAGACGCAAGTGACAAGATTATTAACGAAAGGCTTGTCTTCCTTAACAGGAACTGAACTTTTAAAATCCGTTCGTTGCTCATTAAATAGAGTTTTAACGGCTATTTGCTTTCGCTCAAAAAAATTATCTTTAAGATATTTTCTTTCGTCATTGCTTGTTTAAAATAACCATCTTTCATTCAGGTGAATTTAGTACAATCCCTTATTGCTCATCGTCTTGTGATCTTTCGCTACATTTGAAATCATTGGGATGTACATAATTCATCAAAATCCAGGCATCATTCACATGTTACGTTAAAACGACATAGTCACAGTCTCAATGGAGAATGAAACTGCCATTCTATATTTATGCACTGAAGTATAAATAAGTGGAACTAAGTCTTCCCAAGAAATCATACACTGAAAATAATGCAAAGAAACAAAGGTTGGAGAGGACAGTCTTTGGAAGGAAAACGTTAGGTGCGAAAAATTAAACGAGAAGAAAGAATGGAAGGAGATTACTCGAAATTTGGAGAAGAAAACTGAACAAGGAAGGATAAAAATATTAGAAATGGGAACAAAACAAAATTGGAAACTAGACAAGGAAATTTAAAAATAAAATTTAAAAAGATATAATGGACTAAGACATCCGATGTAAATTAAATACACTAGCATATTGAGATTCAAAGTTTTCTTGTCAGTAATTTACCTAATATTCACATCCAATAGCTACTTTACAAGAGCAGATTAAGGCCCAGCTGGAACAATGGAGTAGAAAAAGCAAAAGAACAATTCCTGCCTGCTTTTCGAGGTAGCGCTATCACCGAGAAACAAGGAAAAAGCAGGGTAAAGGGAAGAAAAGTGAAAGAAAGTGTTGAGCTCGGGGAGGCCACAACATCGGTCGAAAAACGCGGCCCGAAGCGAAAGACGCCGAAGAGAAATGGCGCGGGGGAAAGGCTAAAAAGCGACAAGGCTGATGGAGGCCCAGAGGGCGCAGCGGGGCCTTCGGACGCGCTGTCGGGACTCCGTCCACGTCCGCGGGTGGCGCTCGCGCTTTGTCAAGGAAGCTCCCCCCCCCCCGACCCGACCGCACCGCACCGCACCGCACCCTCGAAACGCGGAAGAGCGAGCTACGCTCCGCCAGCAGGCGCTTTCATTCGCGTCTTCAAGACCTGCAAAGACCAAGCGAATCAAAGCTCTCGTATACTTCAAGGATTGTGATTACTCAGTGCTTGATTTAGAAAATGTTACGTCCCGGAACACGCACCAAATTAATTGATAATTTACAGAAAAGGTTATACATGTACATAATATACATACATAGACATACATACAATTAAATTTAATAATTATTCCCGAAGTACTGGAACGCCCTTCCAATGCGTCCGACAGAAATCAAGTGTTTACTTGAAGTATTCCTAACAATTGTGAATTTAATCTTACGAAATAAAATTGTTAAACTTTCTTAAATAATCACGCAAATATTCAATCGTTTGACGGCCGGGCAATAAGGTGTCAAACCGTCCATTTCTTCACTTACCACTGCAGCCTGTAATTCGGCAACAGTGTGAACGCGGTTGAGTGAGCAGTGCAAAAATGACTCTGGTCCAGCGCTCAAGCCCTGCGGGGCCCCAGGCCGGAGATGTGAGGCGAGGCCAGGCCGGGCCAGGAGAGGCCGGGCCAGGAGAGGCCGGGCGAGGAGAGGCCGGGCCAGGAGAGGCCGGACCAGGAGAGGCCGGGCCAGGAGAGGCCAGGTCACTGTCGGTGCATTCGCGATGAGGCAGCAGAGGCAGCGCTTCCTGATCGACAGCTCCTCGGCTGCGGAGGAAGAGCATCTGGCCACAAAGCCTATTCCTCCTCCTCCTCCTCCTCCTCCTCTGAGGTGCAGTGAGGAACAGCAGAGCAGCAGAGAGCGAAGCGCGGGCGCCTCACGGACGCGAAGAACCTCCAGGGCCGCTTGCAACCACCCAACGCTCAGGGCTTCGCTGGTATGTAAAGCTTTATTGGCTTATTAGGGTTTCTGGGCGCGCTAACTATAGTAATCGTTAGTCCCGTCAGTGTAGTGCATACTGTACCCGGGAGGTGTCTGCGTTCCTCCCCCGCTGGGAAGTGCGCCTTCCGCGCCCTCGTACCCGTCGGCTTGTGAGGTATCCCCTTTACAAGCTCCAGCAGGATAAACTCTCATCTCCCCACTTCTCTCCCGAAATGTGTGGTGGTACAGTACATGCAAGTGTAAGCAAGAGATGAAGATAGGGAAAGAAAGATTGCATGCTGTCCCCGGCCTTTTATTAGAGTGCTGCTCCGGCATTTGCCTGGTATTTATTGGAGAAACTATGGAAAATTTTCGATCGGAGCTGCTGGCCGCTGGAATTCTCCTCCAGACAGCGGCTGAATTTGATCTACCTATATAGCTAGTGTACTAATAACGCCGTATTTCCAGACTCAAACCTCAGGACTTTCCGAGTAGAGAAGTTGTGAGTAAGACCGTAATGCTGTCACTCAGCGATCTCATGTAATTTAAGATTTTATAAAATTCACCAATTTTTTTAGAAATATTCCCCACCATACAAGCAATAACTAGACAAAATTTCCAAACATTTATATGACACAGAAATGCTTCTACATTATATTTGCTTCGGAGTGACATACGCTTGTTTTCTTCTTGGAAGGAGGATAAAACAGCAGACAGCTGCAGGGGCATCGAAGACAAGAACCGAGGACAGAAATTGCTTCAGAGATGCACAGTGTCACACCTCCACGTCGCTCATGTCGCACCACCCTCCAATCTTTTCTCTTGAACATCCGCCGCTAATATCTTCACTCGATCCAACGCCCACTGCCTTAATCTTCCCTTTTACCCGCACCGACTGGCTTGTCACTCTTCCATCTTCACCTTTTCTCGTCTCGCACTTTTCATCTCGCTCAGCAGCGCTCCTTCTCCCACGAACAATCTCATTTCGTTCCTACCAACCGATCTCCTGCCTTTCCCACGTCGATCACAACCATCCTGTTCCTTCCTCTTCAATTCTGCTCAGTCTCGTCTTCTCTCTTCCGTCGGTTCACTCTTCCGGCCCGTTTAGCATCGTACGAAGTTTGTTCTATTCTAGGTTTAGACCCGTTCCACCTCAGCTCGGCTCTCCGCCTTCGTGTCGACCCGTTCCCTCCCGCCCCGCGCGCCTACTCCATCTGGCGAGCGGAGGTCGGAAACATCCACAGCTTGTGCGTCGCGGGTGGGGGGGGGAGGCGGGACACGGCCGTCGCGCCGTCATTGCACCCCACCCTCCCGCGCTCTCATGGACCGCAGCTGAGATGGGATGGAGATAGGAAAATAAAGGAGAGAGCACACGAACAGATTCGATTCGCCAACCTCGCGACGACTCAGAGCAAAGTGGAGATAACGTTCGTAAGACGCATCAACCTCCGAAGGAAACTATCCATAAGTCCGTGGATCTCATGACGTTTATACACTTAATGTACCACAGACTGGAATTCCGCTGTCAAAACTCAGCGGCTATTCCGTCGTCGGATTCAATGGAGCAGGAGGAGTGCATCTGTCGAGAGACTGAGCGCCATTTTAAACGAAGTCAAATCCGATTCCGATGTGAAAACGCCGGGTGGCGCAAAGATGTTTTTCCCTCACACGAGAGAGAACGCGAGGGAGAGGCCGCGCGATATGCAGGATTCGGCTTCAGGTAAGAGCCCGGCAAATTAAAACTTTGCACTCCATCTGATGAAACTTCAAGCAGGTCGGAGTCTGTACAGTTTGAAACCAGTAGTGATCCAACAGCACATACTTTGTCGCATCATTTGTAACTTTTTCAATTTTCGAAAATTCAGAGAGTTCAACGAAAGCAAGACCCGTACAGTTTTTAAAATTTTCTTTTGCTCTATTCTAGAAAAAAATCCAAAAATTGAAAAATTTTTACAAAATTTAGAAACTGTCAAAGCCATGTAAAGTAGCTCTCCCAAATATCAAAAGATCTGTTTAAAATTCGTAGGATCTCGAGTTCGGCAAACGTATCGGGGATTTTCAATTTTGAACAAAATAATCTGAACGCTTTAGACGTTAGCATTGACCAAATCTTTTTTGTTAAATACTGTCCTCGTATATCGTGAAGATACTTCACAAATAGCACACGTCTTGTTTTCGTTGAACTCTGAATTTTCGAAAATTGAAAAAGTCAGAAATAATGCAAAACGTATGTGATGCTGTAGCACCAGTAGATTTTCTTTTATCGATTACAACCGAGATGGCAAAGCTCAAATACGTTTTCTCCGAGTAACGTACAACGGTGGATTCGATGTTCCCTTGCCTGTCACTACTTCTGCGACAGCGAAGGGTTATCCGGGTGAAGGGCGTCTGTCTAAAGCGGGAGCTGCGGCCCTCGGCGCCAAGGCAGAGGCGACGTCCAGGGCAGAGTCCTCGAAGCAATTGAGTAAGAGCGCGAGAGTGGATGTGTTTCCAGGTGTCGGGTCATGGGATGGCTATCCCCTCGTTTGAAGCATTGACTGGTCGCGCACACCCATTCCCTCCCTTCTCCGCTTGCCCATCCCATTCACTATTCCCTACTCTTCGTCCCCCACAACTCAACACGCTTCACTCTTCCCCAGGATTCATTTACGACGCGTCTCTCCCACCCGATCGTTCCGCTCACATTTCCACTTGCCTCTGCTGCTACCCCCGCCTCTCCATTTCAACTCGGCACCGGCCTCCCTCACCCTGCCCGCCCGCTCCGCGCCGCGCCGCGCCACGCCTAGCAGGGTCGGGGCGCGCGCCAGCCGAGAGGGCGACGCCGACGCCGATGAGCGCAGGGCGGGGCGCGCGACGCCGGAAAGAGCGGAGGGGGAGGGCCGCAGGATGACAATTTCCGCGTCATCTTGGCAGCAGCGGCGGGGCGGGGCGCGGGCGGGCGAGCGGGCCCTGCGAGGGAAGCGTGGTGGGCCGCAGCCGACTGCTGCCAGCGTGAGGCGCCGCACCGCAACGAGGGGCCTTGGCCACCTTCCTCGTCCAACCACACGCGCCGCGAACTTGCACTAACTGTAAGCGCCGCTCCGGATTACACAACGTTAATAGAGTTGAAAAACTGTCACTCAGTTCTTATAGTAACGTTTCATATTTCGCACCCCTATGTTTGATCATATGATAATATAATGTGTTACCTCTCTACATACTCACAATCAAAATACAAAAAGAAACAGACGTGGATGCTTGAACATTTTATTCACCTTTGAGACTTTGTGAATTAAATAGCAACGAATTAATTTAGAAAATATGTCACTGTGTAATCCTTTCTTGTTCCAGCTGCTAGTGCATCGATAATATCTCTATACGATAAAACACCAGTTTCATCCATACTTTTATTACTTCACACATTTATTAAAACATTAATAGAAAATATTGGTAATCAACATCCTATTTTAGTATATTATATATATTTCATTTAATCATATTTAATAAACAAAGAAGAAACAGATTGTAAAAGGTAATCATATCTGTCGCCTTGATCAGTAAATGGTCTGAACACAAACACTGTTTAAAGCCCCGCACCAGCACAAGGAGGCTGCGAACGACACAAGCAAGCTCCGTGATGGCAGAGTATCACTCTCGCGTCGGGTGGTGCGGAGCCGAGACGAAATGTTCATCCTGCCCACGGAGTTGGGCTATACAGCGTCAAATCCGCTGACGACGGGAGCACTTTCGGCTGTCAGTGTGAGACGGCGCAGCGCGGCAACGTGGACCGTGGCCTGTGGACCGGGCACTTCTCGCCAGCGTACCGCCTCTGCCGCCTGTCCCGTCCCGCATCTCTTCCGTCCCAGGTCCGCCCCGCCCCCGCCCTCAACTCCATCCTCTTCCCGCTCCGCCTCTTGCCCGCCGGTTCCGTCCCGCCGTCTCTCTTCCGTCCAGGCCGCCCACCGCCACGCCCGCCACGCCACACCACGCACGCCCACACGCCCCCGCCCCGCTCTGCTCCGTTTTTTCCTCCCGCTCCGCCTCTGCCCGTCTGTCCCTCCCGTCTCGTCCGCCTCTCTTTCCTCCGAGCCGCCCATCCCACACTGCTCCACTCCATCCTTCTAAACCCCGTCCTGTGCCATCGCGCAGCCCCGCTCCGCTTCCTTCTTGCCCCATTCCACCCCACACCGCTCCATCTCACCGCCCACGCAACCTTACGCCATGTTCTTAACCAACTTCCTACTACCCGCCTCGCCTCAGTTCGCCTCTCTCCTCGCCCCGCCTCGCCCGCCTCTCGCTCCTCGCCTCGCTCTCCTCTCCTCTCCTCTCTCCTCGCCCCGCCTCTCCTCTCCTCTTTCCTCGCCGCCTCTCCTCTCCTCTCTCTCCGCCCCGCTCTCCTCTCCTCTTTCCTCGCCCGCCTCTCCTCTCTCCTCGCCCGTCTCTTCCTTCATTCTCTCCTCGCCCCCGCTCTCCTCTCCTCGCCCGCCTCTCCTCTCCTCTCCTCTCTCCTCGCCGCCTCTCCTTCCTCGTCCGCCTCTCCTCTCCTCTCCTCTCTCCTCGCCCGCCTCTCCTCTCGCGCCGGTCTCTCCTCTCCTCTCCTCGCCTCACTCCTCCCCGCGCGCCAGTGGAGCGTGATGGCTGGGGGGGGGGGGGAAAAAATGCCGGGGGCCGCATCTTGGTGGCGACCGCGATGAAGCCGGCGCCGTGCGGGCCCGCGCTGCCCCGCGCCGCGCGTGTCGTTGGTTGCCTTATCGACCGCGCCATATTTCCCCGACGAGGACGGAGGCAGGGCGGCGCCCCTCGCGCCGGCACCTTATCATCTCCCCGCGCCCCCGCCCCCGCTCCCGCACACCTTGCCAACAAACGGCGGCAAATTCCTGCCATTGCGACCCCGATCGCCTGCGCCCGCGCCCTCTCCCTCGCCCTCCGTGAAAAATCACCTGCGCGCGCCCCCGGTGCAATTTCATATACGATGTTCACGCCGACACGACACGTCGTTTTATCACCCGTCGCTGCCACTGTTAATTCTATTTACAAAAGAAGCAACCTCATTCAAAACAAATTGAATACTAGTTGATTTATTAAGATAACCACTACAGATAATTCATTTTCGTTGTTTGCGCATGATGAATACCTCATATAATTATACAATTTTATTATTTCAAAAATCGCTTTACTTTGCACCAATCGAATATAACTTCGCATCGATTAAAAATTCAGATTTCGCTAAAGGAAAATAACTCAAATGTGTCAGTAGATTTTTTCTGCAGATTTATTCAACAATCAAGATCATAAAATAAAGTCAAATATAACTCAAAAACTATTGATTTTCTTCTCGAACTAAACGTTCCCTTTTTATTGTTGACGTAATGTTTTTAAAATTCTCCCTGAAAAATTCCGACCCCTTTATAACTTTTAAGAATTTCCGTTTTTTGATTACTTCTCTAGTTTGCTATTTTTGCCTCATCATTTTAACGGGTTTTGAAATCGTTATAATTGTGCCTCGTTCTTATTTCGTTTAATACGCACTGAAAACTATGACGTTCTCTATTATAAAATGTAAAAGTGTTAAGTGAATACTTTTCCGAATTCGAGGCACGTAAATTGATTGCGTACATTTAAATCATAACCATTAAAACATTATCTGCGTTGACAAACCGTATAGTTCACATTCTCATAGAAATTAATTGCGTGCAATGTTTAACGTTCCAGGTATTTTGATATTAAATTATTCGATTTCACCCCTTCGTTTTTGAAAAAAAATTTACTTCAAACGTTCACTTCTTAAAACACGTGGCTTAATGACTTCCACTGAGTGAATTCAGACCTCCATTGTTAAGGTTCAAAACTCTTTAATATATCTGTTCTCTCGTGTGAATGATTACTGGCATCATAATGTTTAGATAATGACAACTTCATGTGGAAAGTTCAGTTTTACTTTTCACATCCAAAAACATGTTATAGCAAGGTATGAATTAACCAAAATCAGATTGATGAAATCGTCTGAAGAGACATTGACACTTAATAACAAATCCGCACGGCAGACAATTATGAAAATAAGTGTGACCACTTGACTCTGGTGACCACTTATTCCAAAACTTTTCACACTCCGTTCCTAGTGAAATTTCTACCATCTCATCTCCAACCCGACCCCTCATTCTCAAAAATAACATAAATCTGTCAAATTGCTTACGATGAGTTAGCCGTCAAAAATAATTATTTTCATATATGTAATAAATAAAATACTAATACCAAAGTTTTTCTAAAACCTTCTACTCAAGTGTGTATCATTTTGAGCAATTAAAATAATTTTCTTGAAAAATACAATAATTGGTGCAATGGTAAATTTGTAGGTCATTTTATCAGCAAATATCAAACAAGTGGAAAGATAGTCACTAAGGACTTAGGTATAAAAGGTAAAGTATTACATTCATAATGAATTAAAACTGTACGCAAGAATACATTGCTTTGGTGTTGAATGTTGTCATTAACAGTAACTTTCAATCTGAATTTTCCCGAATCTTTCGAGTTAATCATTTTGGAAACGAAGCACATCGCTCTAATGAATTGCCGACTTTAATGAGAGAAAAGTGAAAATATATTTCATTTAATGGAAATTCATTACAGTTAAAGTAATTATTGTAATTTACTCTCGAAATTAAGGACAAAAAACGTGTGTAGTTTAAAATGAACAATGCTTAGTCGTTTGTGTATAAACGGCTTTACTTCTATTCGGTAGCCACCAAAGAAAGAAATAAAATCAAACAAATAATAAACGACGAAGAGTCATGGCACGGGAGCGCGCACCCTAGGAAATTTTAGAAATAACGCGGCGACTGCAGTAGTAAGAACCACTTTGCCAAGACGACGTCATAAGCTGTGTATTGTCTCATTATATGTCTCTGTTCTCTCATATATTTTCACCAAGTTTACTTTCTACTCCCTGCAGTACACAACAGAAGTAACTTGATACATTTCTCATAAAAAAAGATTTGTATAAGAGATAATTTTGTACGTAGATTGCGAGAAATTAAGTTGGTTTTCTGCACGATATTTGGTGGTGAATGGTGAGACTAAAAGTTGTCTGAAAGAATGGAAGGCAATGAGCGCGGCGATGGGAACTTAAATGAAGGGGATTCCGTTCCACGAACCCTGCGGCACGCCACCTTCTGCGGCAGCGCCCCGCCTCCCACCCCTTGCGCGCCGCTAAAAGTGTCCATCCTTCAGGCGCCTGAGACGCCCCGCGCCCGCCTGCCGCCGCCCAGCCAGCCAGGGCCCCGGGACCGCCCCGCACGCCGCACGCCCGCAGCGCCGCACGCCGCCCCGCCGCACCGCCGAGCGCACCGCCCGCCGCCCGCCAGCCTCCGCGCCAGCTCGCCGCCAGCATCCGCGCCCAGCCCGCCCAGCCCGCCCGCAGCCAGCCCGCCCAGGCCCCGCCAGCCCTTCGCGTTCATTGCTGACGACGCCCACTCGCTCTCCTCACTTGCGCTGCTCCTCTCTCGCGCCCTTGGGCTCAGCCTCGCCCGCCTACTGGCGAGCAGCCAGAGCTCTCCTCGAAATAGTGACGGACGCGTATCATAATCGAACTCGCTGCCGCGAGGTCGCGCGGCGCCGCCTTCCGCCGCCCGCGCTTCCACCCCCACACAGCACTTTGCAGCAGCTATTGAGGGTTGGGGTCGCGGTGAAAAATATCGCATTGTGGCCCACGCGCTATCGATCGCAGCGCCCGCAGCTGAGGATTCTCACCGCCAGGCGGAATTAGGCCGCTCCGCCCTCGCTGGGGCGCCGATACAGCGAGTGGCGCGCAGAACGACCGCGGCGCGGCGCGGCGTGGCGTGGCGTGGCACGCACGAGTGCGGCGCTCCCGCTCTTGTCTCTCGCCGCACCTGCGTCGTCTCCCAGCGACAGCGACAGCGAGGAATGGCGAAGGAATGCATGAGTATATGATCTTGGAGAATGATGACTTTTAAGAGAATGGGGGAAGGGTCACCCGAAGAATGTATGTGGAAAACATGCTTAATCCCCACAAATTCTACATGCGGGGAGGGTTATTTCAAACTAACTCAAAAGGTGAAGTCTCTGGATTTATGCAGTTAGAATAGAATAGAATATTTATTTTGTTAGCATAGAAATATATTACTGGTGGTAGCATTTTCTAAGTTCAGGATCTTACTGATTAATCTGTGTGGAGTGTTATCGTTTTAAGTTGGATTGCACTGTATAGCTAACAGAGGCGATAACTGGCAAATGCAACACACAAAGATTCAACAAATCGTTGGAGTTGCTGTGAAACGATGATCAGAGGAGTAAAAAGTGCGATCGAGAATTCATACGGAGACAGCGATATTCGAGCGGTGGCCGCCGCTTGCACACCTCGAGCGCGCGGGGGTCAGGAGCAAATTGAAGTGTCAGGCCCCGCTGGCACATTCTGCCTCCCCCTCACGGGCCACAGCGCGGTGATCTGCAGATAAAAATTATATATTACATGAACGTCGCCTTTAGAGTGAACGTATTGGGTTAAGGTTGCTTCAATTTGCTCCATAACATAAATTCTTCAGTGGCACAACTTCGGCCGTCTCAATTACCTTTCTTGGAGAGCGTGTATTAAAACTCGCAGGTAATGGAGCGGCTGTGGCGTGCCACAGCCGCTTCCATTACCAGCTCGCAGAGCTCTCCCGCACTCGCCTCCCTCGCCCGGTCGCCGTCACCGCCGCTCCCGCCCGGCCCTCCGTCTGCGCACCGCGCCCCTCGCGGCCGCCGCCCCACGGCTTCATAAACGATATTTGTGCAGCGGCGTGGGCGCCGGCGAGGTAGGCGATGCAGTGCAGAGAGAGAGAGCCGCGGCCGAGAGTGAGCGGCCAGGGCGGGTGGCGGGGGCGGGGCGGGCGGAGGAGGCGAGCGGAGGCGAGCGGAGGCGGGCGGATGCGGGGGAGGCGGCGGGGCGGGCGATGGCGGCGGGCGGGGCGGGGAGGCCGGGGCGGGCGGGGCGGGGGGCGGGCGGGGCGGTTGGGGGGTTGGGGCGGGGGGGCGGGCGGGCGGGCGGGGCGGGCGGGGCGGGCGGGGCGGGCGGGGCGTCGGGCGGTCGGGGCGGTCGGGGCGGGCAGAGGCGGGTGGGCACGGCGGGTGGGCGAGGCGGGTGGGCAGAGGCGGGTGGGCGGAGGGTGGTGGTGGCGGAGGCGGGTGGGCGAAGCGGGGGAGGCTGCGCGGGGCGGGGCGGGCAGAGGAGGGAGACCGAGTGGGGGCGGAGCGGGCAGAGGGGTGAAGCGAGGGTAAGCTGTGGCTGATGCGGTGATCTCGTGGAAAAGGCGCTGGCAAAATTCATAAAGGCATTTCCTCAAGGGATGATCCCACCGAGGAGAACGAGAACCGGATCCTTTCTCAATGGGATAAAAAGATAAAAAGAGATCACCATACATACTGCAGGTCACAAATTGGTACACGAAATTCTTTTCCTATTCTTTGTGGTTTCATCGATCGTCGTCGATGAACTTGTACTCAAGCTGCTCTCATTAACTTGTGCTCTTCTGTCGTACAGTACCACTTGGAAATCGCTTTGACTAGCCATATCAGGCAAAAATTCTGTATGAAATTGAAACTTGTTAATTTAAGAAGTCATTCAGTTTAATATGACCCAATAATTCCAGAGCAATATAAAGTACGATAAAATCCAACAAAGAAGACCACACATCAATAGTGGGCGTTTTTTATCAAACTTTGTATTTCAGTTCGCTCCCTCTCATGAGAATTCGTCAGACGGGTAAATAATCAAGGTCTCGAGTTACATCTTTAGCATAGGTGTATGTACTTAACGATTCATCATCATAATCGTTTTGTGACATCCAATAAATCTTTCGAGATCGCCTCCAGTCACCCTACGCTTCGAACCGTATTTAATTATAAAAGACAATGTAAGATATCTTTTTCTTCCTCTCAAATAGTCCTTAGATTGCACTATGTGCGATTAGGAAGAGTATGTCTGGGTATTCAGACCATGACAATTACAACGTTACATGATCCACAAATTGAATAAATCGGTTACAAAAATAAAAATAGTTGGGGAGGAAGGGGGAGTAAACTAACTCTGACGGAGGGGAAATACCGACCATATGCTGTAGAAATCATGCAGCGCGCGAGGGAGGAAGGGCGCGAGGGAGGAAGGGCGCGAGGGAGGAAGGCCGCGAGGGAAGAAGGGCGTGAGGGAAGAAGGGTGTTAGGGAGGAATGTACCAACGAGTGAGGGCTTTGGAAGAGAGAGCGGCGAAGGAGGGAGGAGGGCTGCAGGCCTCGGTGGCGAAACGCCAAACGCCTGATCTCCTGCCGAAGCCCTTCGCTGCTCTCGCCTCTCGTAAAAACGCGCAGGTTGCAAACGAGGGCTCTCCCCAGGTTTCCTGGAACACTCCGCCTTCCCTCACTTGCCCCTCAACGTTTTGCGATTCCTTTTTAGATGGCGCCTAGAATTTTGCAGCAAACCGAGTTCTATCGAACGTCTTTCGGGTCTGCAATCAGTTCCAGGAATGAAACGCCTCTGCACCTTTTCTGCACTGAAACACATCTGAGGGACAGTAGTTGAAACGTAAACTTTCAATACGGCTGCGTGTAACGTATTTACCCAGAAACTTCTTTCGAAGGAGCCCACTCATGCCTGCCAGGCAAATTTAAGAAGGTGACTCTAAAACTTATATTCTCGAACAGTATTCCACCTAGACGGTTCTCTGATATCACTGATAAATCTTTAAGAATTGTAGCCAAAAAAATTATTTTTATCAAAATGTAGGTTTACCACTCAAGGTAAAAAATCTGAGAAAGAGTACTTTGTGGTACAACAAATTTCTTGTAAACTCATTCCCATCTACGAACGTTATAAATTGACAAAAGTGCTTAAATGTAAATGGTAGAAGAAATTGCGATCATGAGTATAATTACACCTTACTACAGATATCAATGTTATAAAGAGTCAGCAGATATGTACATTTTTCAACTACTCATTCAAGATGTTTCTAAATTTATTTTCGTTGATTCAATTCTCTAATTTTGATTGCACCCGCATATTTTGCAAATTAATAATTCCTACAATAACATAAAATCGCTGAACTATTGTCATCGAGGTAGCTACATTTACTTTGAAAATGAAGCAGCTTCACTCATTTTGGGAGTTCAAACCAATAATTTCAGCAGGGAAAATACCAGAAGCCACCACAAATACACTCATGAAGAAAGTGCGTGGGAGTGCGTGGGAGTGCGTGCATCAGCGTGCGACGTACTTAACTACACATTTACACAACCTGAGGCTTCTGAAACAAAATCACTTCAAAAGAATGCTGATTGTAACAACCCAGATATGATTTATGACACTCTTATTGTATATTTTTTTCTTGTATTATAATTTAATACTATTCTTGCACAATATCATCAAATAATTTTAATAAATTTCTCCAACAGTTAGGTATCGTGTTTACTGCAATGTTATTACTCATAATGAAGTGATTCTACATATAGCAACAATTACTTATTTATAATTGATTTATGTATTCAATCATTCATTCCAAGTCTGTTAACTACCGGAATAGAGACGAAACTATCTGATACCAATATTCTTTTTCAATTCTTAACAGATGCGAATACGCACACTATAAAAAAATTCGAACGTGTATCTGACTACCCTATTTCTGCACAGCACTAATGAGTATTCAGTTTCACTTCTGCGTGATGCTTATGAGGATTAGGTCAAAACTGCAAACATTACAGGAGAGGAACTGTGCACGAAAGAACCCCGATCTGATCCGGCGATTAGCAATATCTATAAACGCAGTACCGTAATTCAAAAGAGGCGTATTGTTCTCATAATATTAGTCTCATAAACGTAAATCCAACGGAAGCCAATGAAAGCGTACACCGGGAATAAACGGCGGTCGAATGGACAATATTTCTCCGCGTGCAGGTGCCGCCGCGCCGGGCCGGGCCGTGATGCGGCAGGGCGCGTGCGCCAGTTGCTGCGCCGCATAAAACTTTTACACGACTGTTCGCTTTTATTAGGGAGACCAGTCTCGCGCATGCCCGTCCATCTGCAGCCCACTCGGCGAGACGCAGGGGGAAATAACAGTAAATAATAAGAACAATAATAACGAAAATAATAATAAAAATAAAATAATAATAATAATAATAATATAATAATAATAATAATATAATAATAATAATAATAATTAATAATAATATAATAATATAATAATAATATGCGAATCGATGGCCGTGGTCGCAAAAGTATCAGTGAAGTGGAAGTCTCGACTTACGGATCTCGGGTCGAGTCCGCTCGGACATGGTTATCTATTGCATCATTCATCATTCATCATTCATCATCATCATCATCGTCATCATTACAATTTCACCTCGTCCCTCAGGGCTAACTACGCTGGGATATAAAAATGGAATTAGCATTCAATACTGATCCCCCAATAGAAAAGTAACGTGTATCTACCCTGATAATCATGTGTGAGCTCCTGTGGGGTACACGTATCGCGTGGCCCCATGATGGCCGTTTCACCGAACATAATAATAATAATAATAATAATAATAATAATAATAATAATAATAATAATAAATAATAATAATAAATAATAATAATAGTAATAACAATAATAATAATAGTAGTAGTAGTAATAATGTGCCGTTCTCAAAATTTAATTAGAATGACAAATCTGCCAGGAACCCGTAACAACCATTGGCATTCGCCTGAGGTTGTCCAGTTTTAGCAAAGTACTAGACAAGGAACCGTACTGCCCATTTCCTCCCCAAGCACATCGTAATGCCCTCAAAGTTCAATCAAGTAAATCAACGAATGATTGGAGGTTTTTTTAATCCAATTAAATAAAACAATATCAACCTACCTCATACTCCCTATTTTTCTCTCTTGATAGGAACCCCATTCAACCTCATGGGAAACTAGCAAAAATTGTCAAGTTCACCTCATTAGGTTCTTTCTGAAGGTTCACCAGGGAGACATTACTAAAGTGTCCAAATATTTACGGTCATTAAATAATGAGCATTTTCCCTGAAACACATGACAGTACACTAGTCACTGTGGTCGAAATTTATTGTGACATGGAGACGGTAGTCCTGTACCAAGCGCAGGTTGAATATCATGTCATATCCAATTTTAACTTTAGGAAAATATGTAGTAATTGTACTGCTTTGCTTTGGCACAGTCGTCAAAAAGTACAGTAGTAGAACATTCGTTATTAAACTCACGCGAATTCTTTAACATTCCGAACTGTCATTGTCAGCACCGCATTCAGGAATTAACTAAAAGTGCGGATTGCACTTGCAATAGCCTGACTTGATTCATGTTCCATTGGTCATTTTCTAAAAAGTTGCATTCCTTTTCATTTCAAATCTTGCTATTTGTAAGAAACTGCAAAGAATTTAAAGTGCTAACTATCACATTCTAAATTCAACGGACTTATTGGGATGGATGACGCCAAAACTAAAATTTCAGCCCTCTCCTCGAATACATTTTCTGGTTCCGATCTCTTCATTACGTAAGACTTCACCTACAATGAAAAGTGCTGAATTTTGTTTTCTAAATCCAGAAACCGTGTGAATTTTCCAACCATTAGTACTTTTCTCCGACAGTTGGGCATTCTGTTGTAGCAGTTTGTGTATAGTTGGTTCATTTTTTCACAAATTATTGTGACACAAATGCAAGGGGAAAATAAATTGGTGGCCGTGCTTGAGGAACGGATTCGCATTTATTTCACAAACGTTGGCAAACTTGTCTTCGATGTTGCGCAACACCCTGTCATTTTGTAATTCCACTTAATTGAGAATGTTTGCATGAAACAGTGTAGTTTTCGTTTCGTTAGTACTCAAAAAAGGAACATCAAAATTTCCTTAATAATTCCTTTTTCACAGATATGTTTCTACTTCGAGTACAACTACACAAGCATCGGAGAGAAAGAGGGAGAGAAAGAGCGCTCTTAGAGATTCTGTGATTGTAGTCTATCTCTGCAGGTCTCTTTCATAACTTTTTCATACACAGACACACACATACACACACACACATTCTCTTGTTCCTTTCGACAGCATTTACACCAATTCTTACAATATTGTTTTTCCAAACCAAAGCGTAGCAGAAAAAAGTAAACTGTCGTGATAATTATTTCTTATCTCCAACTGCTTTCAGTAAATTGACACTTCGAGGTCCTGTCAGCAGCCGAAGAAAGTACTTTCGGAGCAACGCGATACGATGTGTCGGGCGCCGCTGCAGTGCTGGCGCACGCCCGTGGTAGGGCGGATGGGCGGGTCGCGTAGGCATTAAGGGGCGCGACGCGGCGTTTGCGGCTCCCCCGGGAAATGCGCAGGGAGGTAGGGGGAGGGGCTGACCGGCGGCTGACCGGAACCCGTCCACCGATCCCCAGACCGTGCTTCCGCCCGCCCGCGCCTCATTTTTTCCACTTCCGGCTGGGCCGGGCCTGGCCGCTCCGCGCCGCGCCTACACAATGCCGCCGCCGCCACGTAAATTGTGACCCTGGCCCGGTATCACCCCCGGCACAATGGCGTCATCTTGCAGCGATGGACGCGCCGGTTCGTTCCGGAATGAAAGGGCGCGGCGTGCAGTCGTTAGTCCCCGCCGCCACGCGACAGGCCCAGGCCCAGGCCCAG
>BOPP01000035.1:3914178-3933692 GCA_017312745.1 Gryllus bimaculatus
CAACGAGAGAGATGAATAAATAATATTCAGTGCGATTAATTTTATCTCTCAATCCCATTAAAAAAAATCTAATCGCATGGCAGCGTGTTGCCATGATTCGAATTAATAATGATAAACAATGGTTGAACGGGGGTAACCTGTTCGCTCTAATAAACTTGCTGCAAGTAATTATGTTCTCATAAAATTGAACGGAATTTAATTTTTTTGTAATTCAACGGCAGATTTGAAGGGAAGGAATGAAGATGTAAGTAACTATTGAGGCGCACTCAAATACTAATGAAGCTACTAATGACAATATTGGCTTGGCCCATTTTCAGTAGTAGTATTTTGTGCAGGCCTGATTTCAAGTAAAGTAGTGATGGACATGGAGATAAACCATTCGTGGATGAGGCAACTTGAACGCATATTTCCGCCTAAAGAATGATAATATTAGAAAATGACATATTTTCAGCGATTTTAACAGTTGAAATAATAGTAATATCTGCATTAATTGGTTCGCAAAGGGGCGTAGTTTGTTCTCACAGTTCTCACACATTTATTGTTTACTATACAATGGTTTGTAAGGGGCGAAACGTTGGGGCAACGCTACATAGTTAGCCGAAAGTATTAATAAATTGATGTAAATGAGCAGTGTAGAACTCAATAATTCAGGCTAATAATTTAATTAAGAGCAATAACATAATTAATGCAGAGTTTTCTTGCTTTTTACCTAACTTCTGCCGGTAAAACACATAGGGCGGAAACTTACGAAAACGTAGTCAGATTAGTTGGTAGATTTGTAACTTTATTCAAAACGATTTAAAAATCATACGTGTGTTTTTCACAGAGTCATTAAATACACTATCTCCTAAACGCGATATTGAAAATTTCGAAATATATGCAAAGTGCATTACTTTCCAGGCGACTATGGCGAAGTATTTTGTCGAAAGTTCTATTACCTTGAATATGTTAGGCATCATTAGTGAACATTAAGTTTACGTTGCTATTTTAATAAAAAAAAAATGAGCTTAATAATTTTATTGCGGCTGAGAGTAACAGAAGAGCGATTATCGGGGCCCAAAACAATCTTCATGGCTTCAATCACGTGACTCATTACGTAGCTACCGGAGCGGACAAAGGCGGAAGCAAAATCGGAGTATACGCGGGTCTGGGGGGAAAGCACAGGAATTCAGTTGTAGTTGCCGTCGTTAGACTGATACAGAGCTAAGGCAAGCGGACGTGGGTGAAGTTCAGGGGCTGATGCTTTAGGCGCGAAGTTTATAAACTATGTCGCATTACTTACGGTATGAACCGTGTCTTGTTGCAGCACTCCGCACCAATCTCAGGCAGAAAAGTTCTTAAAAATGAGGAGATAATAAGTAGGTGAAAAGTTCAAAAAATAATTTCGCTGTATACGAGCTGTTCTAAGGCATTCTTAAGTCCATTCCGATTTTTTCGATTGATGCAGTACGGAATGGGCAAATCTTTTCGGCTTGGCGGAGTCTGTTAAGAATGGCTTTTCGTTCTTTCGTTCGTTCGTTACGTTTATGTCGTATAATTAGTAAGGAGTGCTACAAAAAAAAAATAAAAATGTGAAGTTCGGCAAGAGCAGGTCACCGCCTCGCACTAGCCTGAAAAGGAAATTCGTCGGGCGAAGGCAGCGCCGTGTGGCGGGCGGTGCGGAGCGGGGGCGCGCGATAGCCTATCGCCCCCGAGCGATAGCGCCTCCGATACTGCAGCCTTGCTCGCGTTGCGTGCCAGCGTCGCCGCGGGCAGACGCCACTGGGCAGGTTCCTGGCGCCTTTATCGACGGAACGACTTTGCATTTTTGCGTTTCCGGAACACGACTCATCGAAGGCGGTCGCAGCTAGTAAAAGGAAGTTGGTTTATTATTCGACGGCTAATTTTCTCACGTGTCATACTATGCAATTTCTGGTCGCTATTTCTATCTCCGATAAATTAAATGCTCACTTTATGTAGCTTCGAATGAGCGGCAAATATACAAACGGGTCGTACTAATTTAATGCACAGGGCAAAAAAATAGTTTGAATGTTATGATGAGAATCATTTTATGAAATACATCATGTGTTGGCACATTGGCCGGGCCTAATTGTTTCAAATTTGATGCAACGTTTTGAGTAATGGGCAGTATTTGGCTTCTCCTCTATTTTAATCGGGCAAAATAAAAAAAGGCGCGCGCAATTCTTCAACAGCAGTTGACCAAATACTCAAATTTTTCGTACAAAGTTACTGGTAGTAGATTGTGCACTGCTTCCTGTTAGGCTTCAGAGCGTCAGCGAAAGATCGAATAACAACTCCTGGGCTAGCTCCTGCGTGGCGAAAATATGTGTGGCAGCATTATCAAAATTCATGAATACAGCTATTTCATTGCAGAGCGTAGGAGCTCGCATTATAGAGGCGTAGTGCAGAAAGCTGGCAGTAAAAACGTGTTGAACGCATTCAAGTTCGATCAGCGAGTGGCGCAGGCACGGCTTTCTGGGCAGTCTACATAAGCAGTAAAAAAGCGAAAAATTTCGTAGCGAAATATTTGATTTGCGTTGGGGCAGAGGTAACGGCATGACAATCCGGCTTCAATACCGTTGTATTCTTTCACCCAAAGTAGCCATCTTTTGTCAATTTGAAATGTCGTTTCTTTTCCAGAACACTGCTTGTTGATAAAAATGATCAGTGTTCTCGTGCAGTTCTAACTGGCTTGCTCTCCGCTACGTATCTAACGAATAGTTTTGCAAGGGCCTCCAACTATCATTCGACTTGTATCGGTAAGTTTCGCTCAGCTGAGTCAGTGTTGCTACAAGAAAAAAGCTAATTGTTTGCGTATGCTTAATTAACGAATCATACAATAATAACGTGCATATAATATTATAACTTTTTTAACCATGACTTCCGATTTCAACTAATGACCGGCACAGATAAGTGAACATAATACGCCGTGGTTTTTTATTGATCTAGGCTGAGTTTTGTATGAATGAGTAAAAATGCTCCCGTCTGACAAAGTGTGAATCTGAGCAGATTATGGCAAACCATTTCAAACGGTGTTAGAGGAATCATCTTAGCTCTGGATAATTTTAAGACAGGAGCAGCTGTTTAGCACTTGAGCACGGGGTAAATGGGCGCCTTTAACACAGTAGGCATTTGTATCTTCGCAGCGGCGACAACTCGGGTGTAAGGCGTTTCGTTTTGTGGGCCGGGCGGTGTTCGGGGAGGGGCGCTGGCAGGGGCGTGGAGAGTTGAGTCGTCAGGCGCGCGGGGCGTGATTCTGTCCGTAAGCTCGTTGAGGCGGGGGCGAAAGGCGGCGATTGCCTGCGGTGCGTTTGCATAACGAAGGCAGCCGCATTAGCATACAGGTAACCGGCGCCCAAACCGCGTTACCGCCCGCGGCTGCGTACTGCCGCGCCGGCTCCTCCCCGCACCAAACCAACGCTTACGCGCGAGCGCGCAGCCTGCCCGCGCCTCTCTCCCGGCGCGCTACCAAACCTAAACCTTACGCGGGCGACCTTGCCTGACCCTGCCGCTCGCCTGCGCCCCGGCCCGGCGCCGCCGGCCCCGCTGGCACGGCCGCCACACTCGGCTGGCACGCCCGCCGGCGCGCCCGCCCCGCCCCGGCATCCACGCTCGCCCGCCCAGCTGCCGCGCCTGCGCCGCGGGCGTCGCATCTGCCTCGCGCCGCGTCGCCGGCTGCAAGAACGCTGCGGGCCGCCGCCTGCTGCCACGCGAGCGCCTCGCCGCGCTGCACGGCCCCGCCCCGGCCGCTGCCAATCGCCCGCCCGCGCTGCACGCTCGCCCGGCTGCCACGCCCGCGCCGGCGCTGCCAACGCCGGCGCCCCGGCTGCCACGCCCCGCGCCCGCTGCACGCCGCCGCCACCGCTGCGCAGGCGCCCGGCGCCCGCGCTGCGCACGACGGCGCGCCCGCTGCGCACGACCCTGAGGTGAAGTCGCCCCGCTGCCTTTGCTTAGTACGCTAAGCGCGTCCACGCAAACCAACGCCTTGGCGCGCGATCTGACACCGCAGCCCCGCTGCGCTCCGCTGCGTCGGCCTACCAGCATGCGCCGCGCCGGCGTGCCGCAGGCGCGCTTACCCACTCCTTCCGGCCGCCGCCCCACGCACTGCTCACGCCCACTTTGCCTGCGCGGCACCCCCGCCGCGCGCCGGGCTACGGCCAGTCCAAGCTCAAGCGCGGCGACCTACGTTCCTGCCCGCCCGCGTGACTTGCGGCGGCGCACGGACACCAACCCACATCGCTGCCGCGCCCTCGCTCGCCGCGCCCGCCCACCCCACCTTTCCACAGTCCCGCCCCATTACCCCACCCCACCACCACCCCCACACCCAACGCGCACTCTGGCGCTTCCGCCGCACACCCGCGCTGACAGCGCGACCAGCCAGGACCGCACCCGCCCTGCCCGCCCGCAGTCTGCGACGCGCGTGCGCACGCTCCGCGCACGCGTCGTCGGCGAGGGGAGCATAATGGCTGCGTTCCTAGCGCGGCGCCCTCCAGAACAGCGCCGGAGACGGCACAGCAGCTCAGGCCAACGCCCTTCAGACTCCCTTCAGACGCCTCGCCTAATTATGAAAGAATGGATGGGCCACAGCAACTTGGAGATTTTCGAAGTTATCTTACTCGATAATCTTGAGGCAACCGGCGTTCACCACATTTCAGTAATATGGTTTTCGCATTGGAGGATAACACCTAACTGATTGCCTTGTTGGCTGCTATTAATTTGCATTTGTTTCGCGCGAACATTAAACCAGTTCTATGTGCTAACCTTCTTGAATGTGGCTTGTGATTATATCTTGGCCACTGTATCCTTTCAAAATTCGAACGAGATAGATGCAGAGGTTTTTAAAACATTTTAAAGATTATAGGCACCTCTCACATGACAAAAACGTTATTGGCGTTTGTTGCGTATTTGCGTTTATACGATACATTGTGATGTGTCTTAAATCTGATTATCTGCCTGAATAAGGTTTTTTTTATTTTTGACAACAAATATTCAAATTTAGCATGATGTAATAAGAATAACGGTGGAATCTTGCCTATAATAAGGGCCGACCACAAGCAAATTTTTTGTATATGTCTGTATATTGATATGACTTAAGGGGGCATCATCATTTCTGTAGCGAAGTTCTTCAAGACTAAGTTTAAGTTTTAGTCGGGGCAATGTAATGTAATTACGTGTTATTGTAGTAACTAAGAGCAGTGGGTGCACAGGGTTTTCAGTTTGCGTACAAAATTGTAAATCAAAAAGCATATATGGCTCCGGACGTTCACCTATTTTTTCCGGTTTCGTCTGAATTTAAGTTCTACGTGGCTTCCTAGAGATATCTGCCTGGATGCGCGCCTACCTACAGGATATAAGAACCTCGCATGTTAGCTGATTTTATGGCATAAGTTTATATGATTATCAGCTAGCAATAGCACGCGCTCAGTCAGCAATTATGTACCGACGTACATGGACATTTTCTCTAAGTGGCATGTACGTCGATCTCAAATGGGGTAAAGTCAGAGTCTTGTGATCTTCAGCTAGGAAGACAACTACGCATCAATTGTCGTACTCGTACTAGTCGGCACGCGCGTTACATTCAAGCAATTTTATTGTGCTAGAACAAACTATCAAAGCACGGCCACGAGGCTTAAACCGCGAATACACGTATTCAAACGCGGTAAGCTGAACTCCTGGTAGTTAATCAGCCCGACTTATTGCCCCTCAAAGCGATAAAAGAAGAGTTTTCCACAAACAGGCTCGATCGCTTGCTCTTCCAGCGTACGGCGTTTTGGGCCCCGTTCCCGAACGTATGCCCGCAAAGCAATTTGCGCCGGCCGCGTTCGCGTCGCTTCGGCGGCGCGAGTGCGACTGCCGACAGCGAGCGGCACCGATGGCCGCCGTTTTTATTAGTATGTGGCGTGCAGGGCGGCCTTTGTGGCAGGCGCGGGGAGGGGGAGGGGGTGGGGGAGGGGGGAGGGGGAGAGGGAAGGGAGGGCCTCTGCAGACGGGCATGACGTGTAACTCGATGTACGCCTTGTGTGGCGGCGCTAAGGCGCTCGCACGGCGGGCTGAGTGCACATGAAGCGGCCGCGGCCAGAGTAATTGGATTTGCAACAAGGACGCGGAAAATGCAAAATGGCGGACGGCGCGAGTGGCGAGACGCGTACAAAGACACGAGGGCGCCTACGCGTGGCGCCGGCTCGCGCGTCGCCCGCGCCGCCGCCTGGCGGAGGCACAGCGCTGTCGCTGTCATGTGGGGCTGCAGAATTACCTGGCGTCGATACCGCGTCGGAAATTGAATAAAAGCCTCAGGAAACATCATTAGGGCCCGCGTACGCCTCAAAACAGAATCGCGGCGGCGCGGAATTCCGAAGTGGGCGCGGCCGGACGCTGACAGTCGTGCCTCGGCGCCAGCGGGAATTCGCTGCGACCGCATCCCGCGGTCAGTTGTTGTCCTCACCCCGCTTCCAGGCCATATCACCGTGGGCGTATCTCTGGGAAAGCATAGCAGCTGAACGGCTATCGAGCGCCGTTTGCGTTCAAACCGATTTTCAGATGCAGTATAAAAGTTTGGTTAGCGTTTATAGCTCAATACGTAGCGGCAAGTATGTACTCAGCAAACACTAGAGAAAACGTGCGAAACCCTTGTAGTCATCTGAGCGAGTGATTCGCTCTTTTTTTTTTTTTATTAAGCATCCTCGAATATTTGCAGTCACGCTTTGTTAGATAAATAATTATGAAAGTGGGCTAGCTTTTTTGTGATGTACATAAGTCGATGCAAGAGAGGGAAAAAGGATCTTTGGGCGCTCAGACGGCAATAGCATTCAGCACAATTTTATTTGTATGTTACGCCGGGCGTAAAAAACAGCCGGAATATATCTACTAGCCTTAGGGGTGGCTACGTAGACATTTCATTGTTACAAGTGATAGTAAAAAACAACGTAAATATTATACAATGCTCGTGATGCTGAACTTCAATTCTATAATGAAAAAAAGTAATTTTTATTTTTCATTTGTGAGAGTTGGGGCAATAATGAAACGAAAGAAAGTGTATTTTAAATTTGAAATATATTTCAGTCAAGTAGTCGCAAGTCATCGGGCTTTTGGTTGAAAGTACGAACACGTGTTAATTATTACAATGCGTGCAAATGATAGGGCTTTGGGTATCGGGTAACTCAGACAAATGCTAGTTGGCAGATGCCCATCCCTTTGGCTAACCCCGCATGACAAAACGGGCAGCAAATCGGCTGCTAACGAAGCTTGCTATTAAGCTCTACGAAGGATCATGTGTTGATAGTAAGTTTCACGTGCTTCAGTGAGAACCTTTTTGTCCGAGGATGAAACATTGCTGGTTCGAGATTGATGAATTAATCTAAAAAAGATATGACTAATTTAATGTCTAGCATTGACATAATTTTGCATCAGCGTGGCTGGTGCAAATGAACTTTTTTCGGTGGAAAAAAAAAAAGTAAAGAAAAAAGAACATGTAGTCCTGCGCGCGCTCACTTTGCTATACGTATAGCTATTCATTTATTTCAATTTGTAATTTATACGGCCGAATCTCGTGCTTGGTCTCGTGTGGCGTTAAGTCTTAGAGTGGAAGGTAAAGTCTATCACCATCAGAAAATGATAAAGTAGGCAGGCTGATGTAGTATGTTGTATAGGCGTCAGTTGCTCTATTACGGCTAGGCTGTCTTTGCACTGTTCATAGCCTGAGTATGTGTTTTCTGCGGAGATCAATTTCAGGCATGTATCCGGCATGAAGGAGCGCGTGGCGTTCTCTCACAATGGCCCCGCCATGTGGCGCCTATCCTGGGGCACCGCTCCCGCAGCCACCATCCTCCGCAGCCCAGACGGCCGCAGCCCCGCCCAGCCCGCCAGTCCCGCGCAAGACGCGGGCCAGCGAGTGGCATGCGCGGACGGCCGCAGACGCGGCCAGCCGCTCCGCGCAGTCGCCGCTCCAGCCCATCGCTAGCCCCGGCAGCCCCTGCGCAGGCCAGCCCGCTCTATGGCCCCTGCCAGCCCCGTGGCCAGCGGCCTTCCGCCTAAGCCCTCCCAGCCTCCAGCCGCTCCCAGCCCCACGGCAGCCGTCCTCCTAGCCCCGCCTGCTCGTCGGCCCGTCGCGCCGTAATCGCGGCGCCGCTACGCCCGCCCGCGTCGTAGGCCTCTCTTCGCTCGGCTGGCCCGGCCGTACGCGCCTCTTCGCGCGCCCCGCCATCGTGTCCAGTCGGCCGGGCAGCGGCTGCAGGCGCGGGCCGCCGCGGCCGCGCGGGCGCCGATGCCTCCTTCACCAGCGGCAGCGCTCACCGCCTGCGGCGCATGCAGCGTTCGTTCGTATTTCCGAAAGTGGCGTCGGGGGCGGCTGGGAGGAGGGTGGCTGGGGGGGCGGTGCAGGATAGGGCGCCACAGGGCGGGGCATGTGAGAGAACGCCACGGCTCCGTTCATGCGATACTGTGAAATTGATCTCCGCCCAGAAAACACTCTCAGGATGAACAGTGCAAGACAGTGCCGTAATAGAGACTGACGTATACCAACATACTACATCAGCCTGCTACTTTTCATTTTCTGATTGTGATAACTTTACCTTCCACTCTGACTTAACGCCACCACGAGACCAAGCACGGAAGATTTCGGCGTATGAAATTACAAAATTGAAATAAATGAATAGCTTACGTATGCAAAGACGCGGAGGACATACATGTTCCCCGAAAAAAGTTCATTTGCACCAGCACGTGAGCAAAATTTGTCAATGTAGACATTAAATTAGTCATATCTTTTTTAATTAATCATAATCTCGAACCAGCAATGTTGTCATCCTCGGGACAAAAAGGTTCTCATGGAAGCACTGTGGAACTTCTATCAACACACGCTATCCTTCTAGTGGTTAATGCAAGCTTCGTAGAGCCGTTTGTGCGTTGGTGATGGGGGTTAGGGGAGGGCATCTGCAACTAGAATTGTCTGATTCCCATTGCCAATCTATCATTTGACGATGTAATAAATTAGCACGTGTCGTACTTTCAACCAAAGCGATTGACTGCGATTACTTGACTGAAATATATTTCAAATTTAAATACATTTTCTTTGGATTCATTTGTCCCAATTCTCTACAAAATGTAAGTTAAAAATTACTTTTTTTCATATAGAATTGAAGTTCAGGATCACGAGATTGTATAATATTTACGTTGTTTTTTTGTTCACTTTTAACAATGAAATGTCTACGTAGCTAAGCTAGTAGATATATTCCGGTGTTTTTTACGCGCGTAACATACAAAATAAAATTTGCTGAATGTATTGCGTATGAAGCGCAACACCTTTTTTTCTCTCTCTTGCATCGACTTATGTACATCACAAAAAAGCTGCACTTTCATAATTATTTTTCTAACAAAGCGACTGAAATATTCGGAGGTCTGTAATGAGGAATCATCGTCAGATGATACAAGGTTCGACGTTTTCTCTAGTGTTGCGAGTACATTACTTGCGCTACTTATGAGTATAAACGTAACCAAACTTTTTACTGCATCTGAAACATCGGTTGAACGAAACGGCGTGCCGTCAGGCTATGCTTTCCCAGAGATCGCCACGTGATTGGCTGGGAAGCGGGGGGTGAGGACAACAACTGACCGCGGGATGCAGTCGGGCGATTCCCGCTGCGCGAGGCAGGCGACTGTCAGCGTCCGCCCGCGCCCACTTCGGATTCGCCGCCGGCGATTCTGTTTTGAGGCGCTCGCGGGCCCTAATGATGTTTCCTGATGTTTTATTCAATTTCCGACGGGTAATTCTGCAGCACAGTGACAGCGACAGCGCTGTGCCTCCGCAGGGCGGGGCGGGGCGACGCGGAGCGGCGCACGCGTGGCGCTCGTCTTTTGTCGCGTCTCGATCGCGCGTCCGCCATTTGCATTCCGCGTCCTTGTTGCCAAATCCAATTACTCTGGCGGCGGCGGCTGTTGTGGCACTCGCGGTGCGGCGCTAGCGCCGCGCGGCGGCGTAGGCGGTGGTTGCGGCGTCTGCCGCTCGCAGAGGCCCTTCCCCTTCCCCTCCCCCTCCCCCGCGTGCACAAAGGGCCGCCCGACATACCCAGCGGCCATCGGTGCGTCGCTGTCGGCAGTCGACTCGCGCGCGAAGCGACGCGACGCGGCCGGCGCAAATTGTTTGCGGGCTACGTGGCAACGGGGGCCAAACGCGTACGTGGAAGAGGAAGCGATCGATGCTGTTTGTGGAAAATCTCTTTCGCTTTGAGGGGGAATAGTCGGGTGATTACTACCAGGAGTTCAGTTACCGCGTTTGATACGTGTATTCGGGTTTAAGCTCGTGGCGCGTGTTTGATAGTTTGTTCTAGCACAATAAAATTGCTTGAATGAAGCGCGTGCGACTAAGTACGAGTCGACAATTGATGCGTGTTGTCTCCTAGTGAAGATCACAAGACTCTCTTTCCCCATTTTGAGATCACGTCTGACTTAGAGAAAATGTCCATGTCGTCGTGTTACAAATTGTGACTGAGGCGTGCATTGTAGCTGATAATCATATAAACTATGCCATAAAATCAGTAACATGGGAGGTTCTTAATCTGTGGTAGGCGCGCATCCAGGGCAGATACGTAGGAAGCACGTGAACTAAATTCAGACGAAAGGAAAAAAATAGTGGAACGTCCGAGTATAGTTTTGATTTTCAATTTTGTACGAAACTGAAACCCTGTGCATCCCACTGTCTTAGTTACTACAATAACACGTAATTACATTACATTTGCGACTAAAACTTAAACTTAGTCTTGAAGACTTTCGTACAGAGAGATGATGCTGTTATTCTATTATCAATATACAGACATATACATTTGCTTGTGGTGGCTTATTATGGCAAGATTCCACGTTATTCTTATTACTCATGTAAATTTGAATATTTGTTTCAAAAAATAAAAAAAACCTTATTCAGGCAGATAATCAGATTTAAGACACTTCATCAATTGTATCGTATAACGCAAATACGCAACAAAACGCAATAACGTTTTTGTCATGTGAGAGGTGTATAATCTTTAAAATGTTTAAGAACCTCTGATCTATCTCGTTCGAATTTTGAAGGATACAGTGAGATATAATCACAAGCCACATTCAAGAAGTTTAGACATAGAACTGGTTTAATGTTCGGCGAACAAATGCAAATTAATAGAGCAACAAGGCAATCAGTTAGGTGTTATCCTCCCAATGGGAACCAATATTACTGAATGGGAACGGGTTGCTCAGAGATTATCGAGGTAAGATAAACTCGAAAATCTCCAAGTTGTGGCCCATCCATTTCATAATTAGGCGAGGGGTCTGAAAGGGGTTGGCCTGAGCTGCTGTGGCCTCTCCGGGCTGTTCTGGAGGGCGCCGCGCTGGAACGCACCATTGGCTCCCCTCGCGACGAGCGTGCGCGGGTGGACGGGGCGAGACTGGGGCGGGGCAGGGCGGGTGCGGTCCTGGCTGGTCGCGCTGTCAGCGCGGGTGTGCGGCGGAAGCGCCAGAGTGCGCGTTGGGTGTGGGGGTGGTGGTGGGGTGGGGTAATGGGGCGGGACTGTGGAAAGGTGGGGTGGGCGGGCGCGGCGAGCGAGGGCGCGGCAGCGATGTGGGTTGGTGTCCGTGCGCCGCCGCAAGTCACGCGGGCGGGCAGGAACGTAGGTCGCCGCGCTTGAGCTTGGACTGGCCGTAGCCCGGCGCGCGGCGGGGGTGCCGCGCAGGCAAAGTGGGCGTGAGCAGTGCGTGGGGCGGCGGCCGGAAGGAGTGGGTAAGCGCGCCTGCGGCACGCCGGCGCGGCGCATGCTGGTAGGCCGACGCAGCGGAGCGCAGCGGGGCTGCGGTGTCAGATCGCGCGCCAAGGCGTTGGTTTGCGTGGACGCGCTTAGCGTACTAAGCAAAGGCAGCGGGGCGACTTCACCTCAGGGTCGTGCGCAGCGGGCGCGCCGTCGTGCGCAGCGCGGGCGCCGGGCGCCTGCGCAGCGGTGGCGGCGGCGTGCAGCGGGCGCGGGGCGTGGCAGCCGGGGCGCCGGCGTTGGCAGCGCCGGCGCGGGCGTGGCAGCCGGGCGAGCGTGCAGCGCGGGCGGGCGATTGGCAGCGGCCGGGGCGGGGCCGTGCAGCGCGGCGAGGCGCTCGCGTGGCAGCAGGCGGCGGCCCGCAGCGTTCTTGCAGCCGGCGACGCGGCGCGAGGCAGATGCGACGCCCGCGGCGCAGGCGCGGCAGCTGGGCGGGCGAGCGTGGATGCCGGGGCGGGGCGGGCGCGCCGGCGGGCGTGCCAGCCGAGTGTGGCGGCCGTGCCAGCGGGGCCGGCGGCGCCGGGCCGGGGCGCAGGCGAGCGGCAGGGTCAGGCAAGGTCGCCCGCGTAAGGTTTAGGTTTGGTAGCGCGCCGGGAGAGAGGCGCGGGCAGGCTGCGCGCTCGCGCGTAAGCGTTGGTTTGGTGCGGGGAGGAGCCGGCGCGGCAGTACGCAGCCGCGGGCGGAACGGGGTTTGGGCGCCGGTCACCTTGTATGCTAATGGGCTGCTTCGTTATGCAAACGCACCCGCGAGGCAATCGCCGCCTTTCGCCCCCGCCCTCAACAGCTTCGGGACAGATCACGCCCCGCGCGCTGACGACTCAACTCTCCCACGCTGCGCGCCCCCCGAACACCGCCCCGGCCCACAAAAGAAACAGCTTCACCCGAGGTGTCGGCTGCGAAGATACAAATGCTACTGTGTAAAGGCGCATTTACGCGTGTCAAGTCTTAAACAGCTGTCCTGTCTTAAAATTATCCAGTAAGATGTATCCTCTAACACCGTTTAGAGAATGTTTGCCATAATCTGGTCATTTTCACACATTGTCAGACGGGAGCATTTTTCTCATTCATACAAAACTCAAGCTAGATCAATAAAAACCAGGTATTATTTCACTATCGTGTGTCATTAGTTGAAATCGGAAGTCATTTAAAAAATATAATATTATATGGTTATTATTGTATGATTCGTTAATTAAGATACGCAACAATTAGCTTTTTTGTAGAACACTGCTCAGTGAGCAGAAACTTACGGAATACAAGTCGAATGATGTTGAGGCTGCAAAATATTCGTTAGATACGTAGAGAGAGCAAGCAGTAGGAACTGAGAGGAACATTGATCATTTTTATCAGACAAGAGTGTTCTGGAAAAGAAACGACATTCAATTGACAAAGATGGTTACTTTGGTGAAAGAATCAACGAGTATTGAAGGGATTGTCATGGTTACCTCTGCCCAGACGAAATCAAATATTTCGCTACGAATTTTCGTTTTTTACTGTATGTTAGACTGCAGAAAGGTTGCCTGGCACACCCTGAATCGAACCTTGAATGCGTTCAACACGTTTTTACTGAGCTTTCTGCACGTCGCCTCTAATAATGCGAGCTCGTAGCGTCTGCAATGGAAATAGCTGTATTCCATGAATTTTGATAATGTCCACCACATGTTTTCGCACGAGGAGCTGCCCAGGAGTTGATTCGATCTTTCGGTGACGCTCTGAGCTAACAGGAAGCAGTTGACAATCTATCTCCAGTAACTTTGTACGAAAAATTTGAGTATTTGGTCAACTGTGAAGAAATTTGCGCGGCTTTTTTTGGATTAAAATAGAGGAGAAGCAAATCTGCATTACTCAAAACGTTGCATCAAATTTGAAACAATTTGGCGGCCAATGTGCCAACACATGATGTATTTTCATAAAATATTCTCATCATAACATTCAAACTATTTTTTGCTGTGTATTAAATAGTACGACCCGTTTGTATTTTGGCTCATTCGAAGTCATAAAGTGAGCATTTAATTATCGTAGAATAGGACAGAAATTGCATGTATGACACGTGAGAAAATTGCGTCGAATAATAAACAACTTCCTTTACTATGCTGGGACCGTTGAGTCGTGTTTCCGAAACGACAAAATGCAAAGTCGTTCCGTCGATAAAGGCGCCCGGGAACCTGCAGTGGCGTCGCGGGGCGACGCTGGGCGACGCAACGCGAAGCAAGGGCTGAGTATCGGAGGCGCTATCGCTCCGGGGGCGATAGGCCTATCGGCCGCCCCCGCTCCGCACCGCCCCCGCCACACGGGCGCTGCCTTCGCACGAATTTCCTTTTCAGGGCCTAGTGCGAGGGCGGTGACCTGCTTTCTGGAACTTCACATTTTTTTTGTTGGTAAGACTGTACTATTATAGCGACATAACGTAACGAAACGAAACGAAGAACGAAAAGCCATTCTTAACAGCTGGCAAGCGAAAAGGAATTTTGCATTCCGTACTGAACAATCGAAACAAATCAGATGAGACTCAAGATTGCTTAGGAACCAGCTCGTATACAAGGAAATTATTTTTTGAACTTTCACCTTCTTATCTCCTCATTTTTAAGAACTTTTCGTGTAAGATGGTGGGAGTGCTGAACAAGACACGGTTGATACCGTAAGTAATGGACATAGTTATAAACTTCGGCTAAAGCATCAGCTGAACTTCACCCACGTCCGTTGCTTGCTCTGTATCAGTCTAACGACGGCAATAACTGTAATTCCTGTGTTCCCCCCAGACGGTTACTTCCGGATTTGCTTCGCCTTTGTCCGCGGTAGTACGTAATGAAGGTCACGTGATGAAGCCATGAAGATTGTTTTGGGCGATAATCGTCTTCTGTTCTCTTCAGCGCAATAAAAATTATAAGCTCATTTTTTTTATAAAATAGAACGTAAATAATGTTCACTATGATGTAACATATCAATATAGAACTTTCGACAAAATACTTCGCAAGTCGCCTGGAAAGTGATGCACTTTGCTATATTTTCGAAATTTTCAATATCGCGTTTAGGAGATAGGTGTATTTAATGATCTGTGAAAACACACGATGATTTTTAAATGTTTTGATAAGTTTACAATCTACCAACTAATCTGTACGTTTCGTAAGTTTCCGTATGGGAGAATGTTAGGATAAAAAGCAAAGGAAAACTCTGATTAATTATGTATTGTCTTAATTAAATTATTAGCTGAATTATTTGAGTTCTCACTGTCATTTACATCAATTTATTAATACTTTCGTAACTATGTAGCGTTGCAAACGTTTCGTTACAAACCATTGAATAGTAAACAATAAATGTGTGAGAACTGTGAGAACAAACTACGTTTGGACCAATTAATGAGATATTACTATTATTTCAACTGTTAAGAATCGTGAAAATTATGTCATTTTCTAATATTATCATTCTTTAGCAGGAAATGGTTCCAAGTTGTCATCCACGAATGGTGTACTCTCCATGTCCATCACTACTTTACTTGAAAGTCAGGCTGCACAAAATACTACTGAAAATGGGCAAGATATTGTCATTAGTAGTTCATTAGTATTTGAGTTGGCCTCAATAGTTACTTCATCTTCATTTCCTTCCCTTCAAATCGGTTGAATTACAAAAAAATTAAATTCCGTTCTAATTTTTGAGGAACATAATTACTTGCAGCAAGTTTATAGAGCGAACAGGTTTAGCCCCGTTCAACCATTGTTATCAATATTAATTCGAATCAATGGAACACGTGCCATGGATAGTGTGTTGAGAGTAAAATTAATCGCCACTTGAATATTATTTATTCAATTTAATGCATTTATTGGAATTCTACCACATCGTTTCAGTAATGTCTTGTATCTCCCATGAAATGAATATTTGGCAACATTGTTCATTCTCCTTTTATTCATTCCCCAAAGTAACAGAACCAGAAAACACAACGTAATTTTTTGTTATTACTAACTTCACGTGTTTTATAAAGAATCTGACAAAGAAATTGTAATTTCTTTTCTGTAACTCATTTCATTTAACGGATATTCTTTTCTTTAATATTATGACCTCAAAAGCCTTGTAACAATGTCGCTTGAAGTATGTTGATTTATTCAAGAGAATATTGAAGAGGTATAATGCTATTAATGAATATGAAAAGGAATTACTTTTTAATAGAATGACTAAAATTATCTTAAAAATAAATTTAGAAAGACAGTTTGTGGATGTTGTGAGATTGAGGGTAAAGTTGTAGTTTAGGAGAAGATATCTACATATATGTACACTTGTTTGAGTAAATTGTAGATAGTAATTTCTCTCTTTTTTATCACGTAATAAATGTCTCTTGTGTTATTGTCTCAAAACTGGCTGAAGTTTATAATGAGCACCCCGCACAGTGACAACCAAAAGTGCGAAGTATCATCCGTCTTTCAGCCATATTTCTCCCTTGTTCTTTGAATTGTAAAACCTGAACAATAAAACTCGAAAAGCCATTTTCTTTTATTTTATTGAAAAACTAATTTTTACGGCGTCACTCAAGAAGTTTAAATATTTCATAGTATAATTATGCGTCGAAAACATTTCAGAGGTTTCTCAGAACTTTGTCTCGAAATTAATTTACATGCCGTGACCTCAGATACGAAGCCAATTACGAAACATAAATATTATCAGAAGCGCTGTTGTTGGGGGGAAAAGATAGAGGGGGAAAGCGATTTCTGAAACAACGCGAAAAGTTGGAATTCGTTAAACTTACTGCGCCGAGGTGGATTTGCGCGGTGAGAAAAGAAATAATCTAAGTGGGAAACCGGAAGGAATCCTGTAAAAGGCTGCGCTTGACAGCTCGAGAGGGAAGCGGAGCGGAGACGCTTGGAGTGGTGGACGGGTGGAGGGGGTGACGCTGTGCAAACACTGGCAGCGGGCGGCGCCCGGCGATTGCCTTCGCATCGAACCTCGAGCGCCACTCCACGGAGTGCCCCAGGGCCTCGCGCGAGGACTAATATAACGAAGGGGGGATAGCGCTTGGACTACACGCGCGGGAAGGCGGTGAGGTGTCCGCGATTCCTCAGAAGCACGTTGCAAACATCGGACGCATCCGGTGGCGGAGAGGCTCGACGGACTCATGCCCAAAGGCATTGCAGCAAACTCTACAGGATACGAACGCGGGCAAAGCTTTCGAAGACTGAGTCAGAGAAGTGCATAGCGGGGAAGTACGTTGTGGGCAACGCGCGTGGCGGGGAAATGACAGAAAAGAGCGACACCTCGACGTTCCGAGCGCATCAGCGGTAATGGGGTGGAGTGAAGAAGGCTGAAGGGCAGTCCGAGCAGTAAGATGGGGGAGTGGGAGAAAGGGTTGGTTGGGGGACGGTCCGCCCCCCCCCTGGCGCTTTGCCGGCCATCGCACCCTCGCCTCACCGACCACCTCGTTCACCACGTCAAGCGCTGCCCAGATTAGGCCTCGCGTTCCAACCAACAATTTCGTGCTTCGTAATTAGCGACGTAAAATGCCATGAATGCCCGCGACACAGGGATTTATAGGCCCTGAACGCTTTATCGCAATACTGTCAGCCGTGATACGGAGTTCTGAATTGGTCCTAAACACCCGTACTTTTACACCACTACATCTAGGTGGAACGTGATATGAAAGTTTTCTTAGCCTATTATTTCGATCAATAAACGCAACTCTTCGTAAACAAGTAAAACAGTAACTGTTTCGTACAGTGTTCCTTTTCGTCATTACATCAAGTTATTGCTTTGTAAGAGTGCCAAGGTCACGAAAGCGCTCTGACACAGAGGCTTCCTCTAACGCCTCCTCAGGTGAAAAGTCCACTGACTTCCCAGCTTTTCTATGCAGACTTTTTTCGGAGGTCGTTTTTTAACTGGTGGATTATTTGATACACAGACCAACTATCTTAGGAATCTGCCATTTTTTCGGTTTGTAAACACACTCACGTACAATTGAAATCTAAAATACAAAGGAAACAAAACAATATAAGGTCGAATAAAGCTCACGTTGTCACTTAATCCAATGTGACAAGTTTAATATTTCAATAAAGAAAGAACGCTACCGACTGAATATTAATTTATTTTATCTCCTATACAGACTTTTCAGACTATGCAGACATTTCATACAGTAAAGTTGTTCGATTGAAAACTGTTACAACAGAGGCAAAAATTTAACCAAACATTTGTGAACCAAATCAAACTTGGTGTTGGTGTGTAACCCCATTCAGGGGCGGATCCAGAAACAAATTTTGAGAAGCGATATTCAAAATGTTAAGGTCGAATGTCATATTATATCATATTTCAGATATTGTAAAATGTGGCAGGCTACACTTAGCTCATGCTGAGCTGCGATTTTATTCGTTATATCAAAAAATATTTTTGCTTTAACGTTTCGTAACGTTTCGTTTCAAATTAATAGTTACTGAAAAATCTTAAGCGAGAGGGGGGGATTTCCTTCATTTCCCTCCCCATAGACACGCCCCTGAATCGGTAGGTTATTCTCATCGCTACTTTAGATCCGCCAGTGGGCGTGTGAAGCGGTCGCCCGGGCCATCGACGGCGGCGGCGACGCTCGCTCATTTCTTTTTTACCTTTCTCTTCTCTCTCTTTCTCTTTCTTATCTCTCTCTTTCTCTTTCGTTTTCTCTCATCGTCGTCTTCTCTCTCTCTCTCCTCTCTCTCTCTCTCTCTCTCTCTCTCTCCTTCTCTCCTCATCCTCGCCACCTTGCGATTTCGTCTTGTCCTGTACTCAAGACATTTCTCGTCCCTTTCGTCAGCGTTAGATCCCGCAACCGACGATAGACTCCATTGTCATCAAGTCATCTACTTCCTGTGCTCCTACCGCTGGTCTTCCGTCTCACAGTCTCTCTCCGTGCACCACTCCCTCTGTCTACCAATGACCAAGTTATACAAAACTTTGATACCCCCCAATACGATTCTCCTGCTACCTCTTCTTGTCTCTCTCAATTTCCCTGTCTGGCATCTCTCTTCTCTTCTCTCTCTCCATCTAATCATCTCTCTCTCTCTTCATCTCTCTTTTTCCCTCTCTCTCATCTCTTCTCTCTCTCTCTCTCTCTCTCTCTCTCTCCCAATATACTTGTTCTCTCTTTCTCTCTCCTGCTCTTCTGCTCTCTCTCTCTCTCTCTCCTCTCTCTCTCTCTCGCTCTCTCTCTCTCTCTCTCTCTCTCTCTCCTCTCTCTCTCTCTCTCTCTCTCTCTTCTCTCTGTCTCTCTCTCTCTACTCTCTCTCTCTCTCTCTCTCTCTCTCTCTCTCTCTACTCTCTTCTCTCTCTCTCTCTCTCTCCTCTCTCTCTTCTCTCTCTCTCTCTCTCCCTCTCTCTCTCTCTCTCTCTTCTCTCTCTCTCTCTCTCTCTCCTCTCTTCTCTCTCTCTCTCTCTCTCTCATCTTGTCTACTCTCTCTCCCCTACTCTCTCTCTGCCTCTCTCCTCTCTCTCTCTCTCTCTCTCTCTCTCTCTCTCCTTCTCTTCTCTCTCGTCTTCTCTCTCGTCTCTAACCAAACTTCTCTCTTTCTGCCATCTGGAAGCTCTTATTCTCTTGCTTAAATTCGTCTTCTCTCATTCTACTCTACTTTCTCCTACAATCTCTCTCTCATCGACTTCAGTCTGCAAACCTATCCCTTTTTTCTTTCGTCTCACTTCTCTCTTCTCTCTCTCGTTCTCTCTCTCTCTCGCTCTCTCTCTTGCCCTCTGCCTCCATACTTCTTCTTCATATCATCGTGCTCATCGACTCTTCTGTTTCTCGCTCTCCTCTTC
>BOPP01000035.1:3938524-3960692 GCA_017312745.1 Gryllus bimaculatus
CTCCCCCGCCGCCCACCCCCGACCATTGTATCAGCGACAAAAGCACGCGCCGCCTTCACGTGAATATCGAAACAAATTGGTAGGCGGAGAAGTTATACCGCAGCCGCCCCCGCTGCCCCCGCTCGCTTCGCCCGCGCCCGGAGATTGGTATAATTCAAAAGGGGACAAATGACTGCCGATTACAGCCACAGCAGGCGAACGCAGGCGACCGCAGCCCCGCGGCGCGGCTCTCGGCCTTCACGCCCCTCTCCCCTAGCGCCGCCCGCCGGCCCCGAGCTACACGCCCTGAAAGCGCGCGCGCCAAACGAATGAGACTTCGAAATGGTCAGCGCACTCTTAAAGACCTGCCGAGCGCCCCCAGCGCGTGCGACAATTTTTGAGTCTCAAAGGAAACGTGTGTCCAAAGGGAACCGCCAGAGAGGGAGTAGTACTCGGTCGAGGACGTGTATGATACACATAAGTCATTAGCTGTTCTTTCAAGGAACATAATCTAAAAGGAAATATATGACTGTTTAAGTCGTAACTTAATCTACAAGCTGAAGCGCTTTGGTATCTAGTGAGAGAGTTCTTCGCTGGCCCGGGTGTCTCAAAAAATCTGTTGAGGACGACCGTGATAAAAGCCTCTCCTCTGAGACCTAATACCTACAATGATCTGAGCTTCCTTGTCATGTAAATTGAGTTAAATATAAGTTCTTTTAAAAAATTGAGATCTAATGTGCATAACCAAAGAATTTTTACAAAATATTCTAACTGAAAAAAAAGTGAAATCTACTCGATCTCAGATCTCTTTTTTAATAAACTACCCAATTCTTGTATAGATTCTACGCGAATAGTGAAGTGTATAATAAGTTTAAGTGACTTTAAAAAGAACAAGATTTCAACAAAGAGCACAACTAACTTAAAGGCGAAGGCAAAGAGTTATACATTGCTTCACCAAAACATAATAAAGTGAAATGTCATCTTAGCAGATGACAGCATCAGACTAGATTCAAATCGCTCTGCTCTACTCCACGTCTTGCCTGTCGTGTCTTTCCGATACAGTGTAACTGGCTCCCTGCTCAAGTTACTCATCCTGTTAAAATATGAGAACGTGGTCTAAATGCCCTGTCGTGTCTGAATCCATGTCGTGTCTACGTAGTCCGTATTGCTGGACAAGTGGTCGACAATGTACACGTCTGTTTCGCTGAACAGATGTCAAATTCAGTGCCTGTACGGCCTCCTTTTCATGCCGCGACTTCAATGCGGGGGCGTCCGAGGCGAGGCGAGGCGAAGCGTCGCGATGGCCGAGGCGCCGGCGAGGGAGCGGTAGGGGGCAGGGGAGTAGGAGGGGACAAGTGGACGCAGCGAATAGCAAGTGGTAGCAAGGTGCATCGTCTGTTTCGCGTAGGCATTGCTTTACACATTTAACGATGCGTCAGAGTATATATATATATATATGTAAATTTGCCACCCGGGAGTTAACGATTTCAAGGCTCGTGATACCTTACTACTTCCGTAATCTCACCACAAAAGCGAGTGCAAATCCTAGTGATTGCAATTAAATGAAATTACAAGATAGATTAATACATAGGTTGCCTCTTAACTACTAGTATACTGACAAAAAATGTCTGTTTCCGTTATTTGATAAAGTGTGGTCCAATCGGTTTCCCAGCGAAAACTTCCTCTCTGCTTCCGAGTACAGGCAACCCAGTTATAGACTGCACAGCAATGAGACTGGTGCTGCTGTGGTATTAAGGAAGGATAGCGATAAGGTTGCCGCAGGGGCCATTGGGGGGAGGGGCGGTCGCACCTCACAGCAAAGACACTCAAAGGACTTCAGCAGCGCCGAGAAGTTGAATTTCAGGAAGTATCCAACTGCAATAAACGTTTCAAATTACAGTGAGTAATTACATGACTTTTTGGTTGGAATTGTGGTCCATCATGTGTATAATTTTTTTTTTTACACAGAAATATTTTTGCTTATTCAAAAGGTTAAAGAGGTTTTGTAGTAATTAATAATTCTAGCTAAAGAGGCACTTTATATCTTTTAGTTGATAGTGTTGACTTTCCCGCTATACTACGTACTGAAGAGAAACAAAGGTAATGCTGCGCGAAGGCGAATTTTCGACAGAAAAACTTCTCTTGCGGGAGTTTGATATCGAAAAATCGGGAATCTTGATTTTATATGAAAGAAAGTACTTCGTCTAACACGTATGGCCAGAATCCACGGTTTTGGGTCCTTTATACCAACAAATGGTTTTACAGCTGTCTGTTCTATCTGTATGTTTGTCTGACCGTCCGTCTGCGTTCAACATTCGCACCTAAACTGTTCAAACAATTTTCTCCACAACTGATATTTTCTATTCGATTTAGCCGAAATCGAGTTCCTGCAAAACTGCTACAGATATTTTAATTTAGGAGGCATTTTTACATGAAGCCACGACGACGTTTTCAAAATTTTCACAAAAACAATTCCGATGTTTCTAAAGATACGTTTCCCTCGAAAACAACAATAACAATTGATGCTTAAAAATTATCGCAGGTTTGGTTTATTGTAGAACACTTCACTGGTAGGTAGACACTAAACTTCCGAAAACTGCAAACGTTACAATTAATGGGAGAAAGTACGTGCTATTGTAGCAGCACTAATTTTACCATAGCGCGCTGGCGGACGGAACTGCTCTCAAGAGTGCGCTTTGCGGCGACACTATAAACCATTTAGCATGACGTAACCTAACATGACCTTTCTTCTTTTTGTATTTTTCATTTAAAAAAATTATTCGCATGAAGCAACAGATATTTTACAGCCTTTTTTAATACATTAGTATTTTAAAAACATATAATCAACCCGAGCAATCCTCCTGGGGGAGATTGGTTCCTCGGCGGCAGAGCGCTCGCCGAGTGTAACGCCGGCTCCGAACCTCTTTAATAGCCGCGCCGCGCCGCGCCGCGCCGCGCCGTCAGCCACGCGCCGACCGGGGGCCTCGCACGCGATCCTCCCTGAGCGGAGCTGTAAAAGCGCCCAATCGATCTCCCCGGGCGAGCGCCACGCCCCCACGCGATCCACGTGCGCGCCGACACTTCGCGTTGCTCCGGGCACTGGCTCCTGCTTTAGCACGGCAGGAGGACGCCCCGGAGGGGAAAGTTAATATCGCTCTTCGTTTGCAGCTTTATGGCATAGCTCGGTCGCGTTTGGTACGCAAGTTGTGCCAGCACTGCCCCGGACCTAGAGGAGCATAGCAGTCTATTTGCTGACACACAACATTAAACGGTGGATATTTTCTTCATGTGTTTCATCCATGAAACTTGTAATCATTACTACCATCCATTTCTAATCATTTACCACCAATCTACTAAACAAGGGAATTTCTATATTTGATCAAATAAACGGAAGTAAATTTATATTGATCCATTGTCCCCCTCTCCGCCTGCCCTCACACACTCCTCAACCAATCCGGCCGTCCCGAGCCGACCCACCGACCCGAATCCCGACCGTACCGACACGACCCGACCCCGACCCGACCCGACCCGACCCGACCGCGACCCGACCCGACCCGATCCGGATCCGACCGCGACCCGATCCGACCGACCCTCGTCCGCCGGGTTACCTTGTTCCCCTCCACCCCCTTCCGTACCGCCACCCATAAAGTCTGGATGCACTCGCACTCTCAGTGAATTCCTATTTCATACCTTAAAAGGATGGAAAATTCTTTCTTGCTGGTTACATTCAGGGTAATCGAAAAACTATGTATCCAAATTTACGACAGCTTCAGTTTTTGCTGAGTCGATGTTAGTCTCGTTCCTAATAAGATAACGAACATTGTCGACGGGCGTGACCTAAATGGCGCCAGCCGGTTAGCTTCTGTTGCTCAGCAAAGCACCGTCAGCCAAGGGCGTCTAAAAATCAAGTCTGCTCCGTCTAATCCTCTCCTTATTTTCTAGGCAAGCGCAGCGAAACGACCTTTCGAGCCATCGAACACCACTCAAGAGCCAAGTACTGGTTCTCGTCGCCCGACGATCCCGACTGCGATTTACGACACTTGGCCTTTACGACCGTTGCTCGGGCGTCGCGTGAATGGCGCGGCCCCGCGCTCTGCGAGTACATTCATTTCCTTCGCAACGACAGCGCACCTGCTCAGACGACACTCCGCCTCAGCTCCTTGGGGCAATGGGGCTTCGTGTATGGTCAGCAGAATGAACATGTAGAAACAACTCAAAATCTTTCAATCATTCTTTTTCCTCTTGCATTTTCAGTACTGCAGATTTAACCTCCTTAAGTTTAGAAAAATGGAAGGAATCCCCTTCTTTCAGCCATGTTTCCAGTTTCTCCCCACTTCCATGGCTGTCTGTACAAAGAATGTAACTCAGTCGGGCGACGTCAGAAGTAGGGTGAAGATGGCGTGGCAAGCGTCATGCTTCAACCTGATACTTTTTTACCCAATATTTACTGTTAATAAAGCCAGTTCATCTTGTTACTTATTTGAAAAGACGTATGAGTGACTCTTACTACCGTCCTGAATAGGCCATCACCGGATAAAAATCCCCAGCTACGCGTAGATAGTAAGTACACACACGTAGATACACTTTCAGGTAAGGGTCGCGATCCTTACATATCAATCTTCTGGATGAACATGAGAAAATGTGAAATGTGAAACTTTGTAAGCACCATAACCGATATGATGTGTACCCAAGCGGCTCCATATATTCGGAATTCGGCGAGTAGCGAGCGACTTCTCGCCGAATCCCGAGTACGGAGGATGAATTGCTTGCCATTTGCCGAGCGAAGAACATTCGACTGCCGTTCGTTTGGACACATCAAAGGAAGCAAACATTAGCTTCCTGGAATATGAGGACAAGCAGTAGCTCGCTGCTTGGTGAATGCTAACTGAGTGGACCCGCCACATGAAATGATAGAGAGGAAATAGTTGACAATTTCCTCAAAGTCCCTGAATGAGTGACATATTATACCACATTCATAATATCAGAATATCAGAATATCATAATATCATAAGCACATTCTATCACAGTACAATTTTATTTATATAACATAATTGACAAGTAGGTATTACTCATTTTTCCTTATAGATAGATTTGTTTGAAAGCGTAAGAAACCAAATTATCAGTTCATTTTCACACTTCAATTTCGTTTTACCTTCACATTTTTATTGTTTTTTAAATTCCTTCCTCGAAAAGATGAATTCCTGGAATATCCACGAGAACTTTCTTGTGAACTAAGAAGATCTTAAAAGAGATATGGCGACTAATTATATGCTACCCCAACAAAATGAAAAGGCCTCAGAAATGTCTCTATAAAGGAGAACCATGTTGTGCAACGCCACCCGTTGCTGGCGGGCGGTGGCGACGGGGGAAGGCGGCGGGTGTCGATATTTTTGCAAAGGATTCTTTCAAGAGGGAAGAATTTAATTAGAATTCGTTTAATTAAGAAGAGAGTCACCGAGTTGAAATATTCCAATCGGGTCGTAATCTGTGTCTTTTAATTATCTGCCTCTTTTTATTCGCCACCGCCTCCAAAGTCTGAGCTTCCGTTTCGGTTGTGGTTGCCGCTCCCCGCACTTCACTTCACTTCACTTCACGTCCCTGTCCCGCAACTCACTTTGCACTTCGTGTTAAATTAATGGCAGATATGACTGGAGATTCGCGTCCATTTTTTGTTGATTTCCGGTTACGTTGTAACGAACAGGAAGGAAGGAATTAATTTTTCTCTATGCCGATAATTTCTCCCACGAATTTCCAGTCTTTCAAATGGCAGATGATGTTGAGAATACCAGTCCAATGCCACTACAAGTTAATTAATTTATGATATATGTTAATAAACGCAGTAGTTCCAAATTAATAATGCTGTTATGGTAACTATTAATTTACTCAAGCCCTTACGGATTAAGTTAGTAGGTAATTCAAACACAAGCTGTAATTCCTTACCCATTCACAATGGAATAAAATGGTATGTGTCGAAAATCTGTTAATACTAAAAAAAATTAGTTGACGAATACGCCGTCTTTTCCCTATAATAAGAAAGGGACTAATTGAGGAAGCTGAAATATCCAGTTGAAATAGCCCCTTGGTGTAGTATTAAATACCTTTAAAATTCTTCCATTATCAAAACTGGCAAATAGATGCTTAAAATTAAACAATATACATTATTAGGTATTTACCATAATTTTTGAAGGAATTTACCCTAGTAAGTGAGAGTTGTACAAATGAATGATTTGCAATACTATCATGAAGTTGGCTTCCCCTCGAATTAAGAAAGACCTAGAAATTCTGAAATTAACCAATATTTTGTATGGCATGATCTAACATTTCCTGCACATGAACATTCCCAATGCAAATGATGAGTTATAACAGAATTCGCACAAATTGCATTAAATTCAAAATTCCACCAATAATCTCTCATTATAAAAGTGTCAATTTAGTATCTAGTTTCCAAGCGAAAAAAAACGGAGTGTTGAAACGACATCCGATGAAGCGCAACCCGCCAACTGGCTGAGCTCCCGTGGGAGAAGCGATCGCCGGATAAAAAAGGAGCGGAGCGGCGATGTCCCGCGATGATTATGCCGTGGGAGGGTGGAGGTGGGTGGCGGGGGCGGGGAGTGAGGAGACGTAGCAACTGCTCCCGACTGCGGGCCAGCTGGGCTACCGCGCTGCGCCTGGTATTGCGCTATTCGCCAGTCATCTGTCCTGCGGCTGCTGGCCGCGACCCAAACCTTCTGTAATTGGATTGTCTTGCCTCGCGGTGGCGCGGCGGAGGCAAGGGGCGTACCCCAGGGCTGCGCGGCGCGGCGCAAGGGGTTTGTGGGTTTGCGTGGCGGCGCGTGCGGCGGGGGCGGGCTGCGGGTGGGAGGCGGAAGACGTCGAGACAGGGGGCTGGGTGGCCGCCGCGCGCGAGAGCGAGGGCAAGGGCGCTGTGGCGTGCGCCCGGGACAGAAGCGGGCGGCCGCGTGAATCTCCTGCGAGAGTCACCGGATCGACGGCGCGGGGGGCGTGGGCGGGGCGTGGGCGGGCTGCCGCGTCCAAACGGATCGATCCGCGTCGGGGCGCGCACGCGGGCGGAGATCGCCAGCTGACACGCCGCCCCCGCCCCGCCCCCGCCCCCACCCGCTTCCCCGCCCTTGGTCTCGCCGCAAGCGCGCGTCGAACACACGAAAGGTGGAGCGAGGCAAGAAGTCGCAAGCTTCGGTCATTCGCACTCGCGCTCTGCACTCAAGCAGCGATTCTCCTTCCCGCAGTTTAGATTGTCAATGTCATGGTTGTTTAAGTCGCCCCGATCACATGCTGAAGTTGAGGAGGAAAGTTATCACGTTTGCTACTAAAATTATATAAATTCCAATATCCACTACCAGATTCCATCCTTTTGAATGTCGTGTGTTCACAACATTCTCCTTAAGCCCAAGTTAATATAAAAAAGGTCTTTCATAGGATATATAATATAAATCAATTAAAATACCACAAGCAACGGGTTTACAGTCGGTACATTTAAAATGTCCTTATAAATGTCTCAAAAACTAATGATGTCCAACAGTATCTGGAACGAGTGTTTCTGCGCGCGCCGCTTTGCAGCCTACAACCTTCGCCGCTCTTTCTAGCCGGCAGGGCACCGAGATCATCTCCTAGAGTTCTGTAACTGCCTTTGTCAAAGTTCCAAGGGAATTGTTAGTATAATTTTAGAGGAGTTTTCTTTGTAATGAATGCAATAGTTGCGAATTATTCACGTCTCGTAAATCTCGCACACAATATTTTGCTTTATATAGGAATTAAATGTGAATTACCATAATAGCGCAAGGTGCGTTAAAAATTCAGTGGAATTCACTATTAGTTGAAATAAAACGAAATAACAGAATTTATAAAGAGGAATTCTGATGATACGTGATGATAAGTGATGATACGTGAAAAGAAAACATTGAAATCACATGTTCATGCAGACTCCAGGTACAAAATAAATTTCGGAAAAAACAGATTTTATTTCCACAGATCTGAAACAAAAACAAAAAATTCTTCTACATTGATCAAAATCTCGATTTCGCAATTGCAAATAATTACACTATATTATGACACGTATATAATTAGGTTACAAGTATATCGCTTGTATTCCCAACCAGCAGATTTGCAATTACGCAATGCATTTGCAACAGCAAAGGGGGACTATCGCTAGCGACGATTGCGCGGGTGCCCACCAGAAAAAGCGAGCAGCTCAGCCCGGCGCTCGCAGCGCTGCCCGCAACGACCAGAAGTTTGCCCGCGCCGCGCACGGATAAACAATGAAACAATTTCCCCGACAACGCGAGCAAACGCCACCGTGCGGGAGAGACGGGCCGGGGGTGGGGCGGGGCGGAACGAGCACAAAGGGCCGTCAAGCCGAGTCTTATCTCGGAAATTGCTGCTCCGGAAGGCCACAGAAGCCCAATCATTGGTCAACGTCGGGGCGGCGTCCGTGCGCGCCGCTTCCGCCAACAAAGTGAGAGGGCGCAGGGGTGGGGGTGGGGCGCGAAGGAAGAAGGGACGGAGAGCGCGACGAGGCAACAAACTTTCGGGCGTCGACGTGCCGAGGCGTGCGCGTCGTTTAAATCGGAGGAAAGCGACTAGCAGTGAATGGCATGTGGACTTTCAGGCGTGGGCGCAGTGAACGTGAGCGGGCATTCAATACAGGGAATTTAATTAGAATAACGACACTCATGGTGAAAACAGAGCGATGAATGAAAGGCAGGAAAGATGTGCGTAACCTGTGAGAGCAGGCAGAGAACCTCACTTGCCACCCACAAGGCAACCTTAAAAGTGACCGGTATACGAACTTCCACCATCATCTCGTTAGTAATAATTTCTCACGAATACAGACCCCCTCCCCGTCATTCATTGGAAGACTAATTCAAGCACCTCTACAATCACCTGACAGGAAAAGAAATGGAACTGACGTAACACTCCTTCGCCACCTACGTTCGTCATTCACCGTCAATAGTTGTTCAGAAGTGAAAGTCACTGCTTAGGGTCGTTGTCCAAAGCAAAAGAAAGAGAAGAGGCAAATCGAGCATTAGCACAACGTCACAAAAATTGCATTTTCTTTTCAAAAACTAACAATCTCGGGCAGGTATTACTAGAGATAAATATAAAACAACAAAATGTATCACTTATTTCAAAATTAAAATATAATTTAGTTTGCTCTCTTAAGACGAGCAATATAAATCAACATCAAAAACTTTTTGAAAAAAATATTACATCAGCATGTTATCAATAAACACGCGTTGCTTGTTTTACCAAACAATTGTAAAGCTAACCGATACTTCTCCGGGTAGACTTTCACAAAAAGTAGTCCGAAGTAGTCTTTACAAAAAAGTAAAACAAAACCATCTTATGTAATGAGATTCATTTCCCTGCCCTTGACCCCTTCTATTCAATGTCCACCTTTTAGTCTTATGCTAGTAAAAACAGCCATTAGAATTGTTACGGCCAAATTATTACGAATTGCGATATTTGTAATGCGTCATTTGTCTGGTCATCGCTTTTGAATGACCGGGCTTTGATCATAAACTTCATACTTATCTGGAAAATTTTCGTGGAGTATTCGAACTCTCCTAAAACACCAATTGCAGCAAATGACCGATCTCGTAATCGTTTGCCGGCCGTAAGCTTATGGTTTAAGTGACCCGATAACAGAGCGAATAGCGAATGTTGGAGTTGAACATAACGGGGCCCAAACGACTCCTCTGAATAGTATCTGCAAACTTTATGGTTGGAGATTATTTTTTTCATGTCCATCCAACGTATAAAAAACTCATCAAACTCTTTCTGAAGTTTCACTACCTTAAATATGTCATACCGACTGGTATCGCTTCATTGGATGTTGATATTCTCTACGTCATTTGATGATTGAAAATATTGACGTATCTACAAACCATGCTCTTAGTAGTACTGCGTGGGATGAGCAAGATGAGTCAGAATACTTGTACAAGCAAAATCCAATTTCCTGATAACGTCATATGGGCAGATAAAGTAGATTCCCATTTCCCAATCGTCCCAACATGATATTCACGAAAATCGCGATCTTCAAGATGTTAAGAGTTTGATTGTGTTATCGAAAAGGAAATTTAAAAAAATATAATCTGACCGAAGTGATGCAAATGTACACTCACAATTACTTTTCTATACACTAAATTCTAGATTCGTCAATGGATATTAGATTGTTATAAAATAAACGTGCAATATAGAAGTGTATGTAAGAAGTAATCATTTTACGGCGGCACTGCGTTCATCTATGACACTTCTATTCCATCAAGTTTCACAAGTATCGTGTACGAAATTATTACCATACTTCCAAAAATATATAAGATAATGACTCAAATTCAGAAATTTACAAATTATGTAATTCGATGTTGTATTACATAAATGTATTGTACTTATCCAGACAAACGTTTAACACTTCAAATTTAAGGGCCTGATAAGATATAAAAAACTTATTATGTTATAACATCAATTTCTTCTCTACAGATTGTCAGGAAAATTCTGAAAAACTGGTTTTTCTTTTCGACATTTCTTTAATCTTCAAAGTAACTAGTTTTATAATGTGGTAAAACGTGATAAAGTTGTAGAAGCACAGTTTGCCTACAAAGTCTGTCGCCACAACACAATCTGGTACTCAGTAAAGTCACCTCTTGTCCAAACGTCTACGTGGAGATACAGACCCCTTTTTTCGCTCCGTACCAACACGTGGGCAACGTCATTGATTGTCGCAGCGACCACTGGCAGCGGTAGCGTATGAAGGCCACGCTCCGTGCAAGTACTGGCCACAACCATTTCCATACAACGATCTTATGAGCCCGAACGGTTGCACATCGAGGCGAGGCAACTCTTGCGCAAGCGCACAGCGTGACGCGGGTGGGGGGCGTGGGTGAAGGGGGGGGTGGGGGCGTCGGGCATGACGGACGAGAATTCGCCCGCGGACCGATGTTCCACAGACCACGCAAATCCTGCCCTCCATCGATGGACACTGTCAGAGATAAAGTACCGGGTTCCGATGAAATCTCTGGCGGTTCAGCCGAATTACTTACGGTGATTCGTTTAATGAAATGTTTAGAGCTCAGATATAACCTCAAAAACAGAAGTACGTATCAAGGACGCACATGATGTAGGAGCAGCGTTCGTAGTGTCGTAATAAGTCAGATTTCACTGTTTTGAAACCGGAGTTTGAAAGTTTTAAAACTTTTTCAGGCTTTATTACTATACACTCAAGCAAACCGTTTACGCAATCCACCACCAAAAGTGAATTTTTGAGACGCCAAAGCCAATTTCCCTTTTCTGTCATTTTAATCTTGGAAAAAAACACTGGTGAAACCCTAAATTTCCAAAGGGAATTTACATCTCCTTATCTTAGGAATCAAATTATTGATGAAATCAGATTCATATAACGGTAAAAAACGAGGAGCATTCATAATAATAAAGGTGTATTAGCTGTATCAAGTAAATAAAGAGTAAGAGAGGTAACGTCTAAACAGGCCACGTAGAGAGAGTCCATTGCTAGTGAAATGAGCCCCATAGAACTTTACTTTTGGAAGTCAATGAAGAAATAGAACTGTGTAAAAAAAGAAAAAATTATTTGAGTTTAATGGCTGAAATCATCAGTTAGACACGCCCGTAACTTTATATAATCAAGATTTTCCAAAAAATAAAAGGGAAAAAACATAATTCGGTTTTCTATTATTGAATAATACATTTTTTTGACTAAGATAAACATTATCAATATTAATGTAGAAATGTCTGTAAATTCTTCGTACTCGCCAAAACGCTCGCTTGGAAAAACGTATTTTTCCACCTTCCGACGTTACACGAAGACGGAAAATTCAAGAGCGTTTTTAGCAGATATGCCTCAGCTTTGAGTGCAGCTCAAAGACTTTTTCATTCCGGCACAATGCAGTCTGGTTGTCCCGAAAAGTCGATCGTGCGCTGTCCGCCTCGTCCAAGCAAACAATGTGAACCCCGCGATTTATTCTCCGGCAGTTTCTATACGGCCGCGTCGGCAGTGTTTGCATGTTGTTGATGCGCGCGCGGCAGCGGGCGAGGACACCTCTGAAAGGGAAAAAGAACTGGGGAAGCGCGGGCGGGGGCGGGGGGCGCGGGGCGCGCGGGCGGCGCGGGGCGCCGGGGGGCGCGGGGCGGCGCGGGCCGGCGCGGGAGGCGGCGCGTTGGCGGCGCGGGGCGGCGCGGGCGGCGCGGGGGCGGCGCGGGCGGCGCTGGGGAAGGGGCGGGGCGAGGGGCGGGTGGGCGGGGCGGGCGGGGCGGGCCGGGGCGGGCGGGCGGGGTCTGAGCCCGCGCCAGGCGCTGCCAGCTCCTTCGCCCAGCAGGCCCGGGCCAGGCCACGCCAATGTGGGCGTGGGGCCATTGCCGCCGCTGACCGATATCTCAGTCCCTCGCTTAAACGCCTCCGACGACCAGATCCCTCCCCCCCGCTCCCCGCTCCTTCCCGTGTTAAACACATTTTGCGGACAAAGGCAGAACCCACGAGGGGTTCTTGGAGCGCCGCATCATGTTCAGTGGTGTGGAATGGCACACTACCGCAGACGTACGAATAAAGTACGAGTGGGTGAGTGAGTTTTTCCTGTTTCCTGAAGTCAACGCACCTGACTTCACTATTCTAAAGTGCTAAGTATTTTTTTGACTTACTACGACAACCTTTCTCTAGATCGAATGCAGATTAATTTTATCAATAGGAAGTAGAGCGTAATTTGACCCCCGTTGTCTTGAGCAGAGCACCATAATTCACTTGATATCCTATTAAGATTTGTAACATTGTTAAATAAATTTAATAACATCGCTATACGTTACATGTGTATATGTTGTGCGTCTTGGTGTAATTAAGCTCTGGCAATAAAACACGTTTCTAAAATTTGAGCGCTCCTGTTTTTCCCTGCTAATTTCTTTGCGAGAAGACCGTCGGGAGGCGCGACTGGGCTGCGGTCGAGGCGACGGAGGCGGCCGCTGGCGGCGGAGCTTAAAGCGGAGGCTTTTGAAAGCGCAAATCTGCGGCGGCGGCGACGCGGGGTCGGCGCCCGCGACGTTCTGCTCCGCCGCCATCTGCTCCGCCCCCGCCCCGTCCCCGCCGCCGCCCGCCTGCGGCCACGCTTTCTGGCGCGGGCGCGACGCCCCGGCGACGCTCCGGGCGCGGAACGGACCGTTGCCGCCAGCCCCGGGCTCCGCGCCACCCCCGGCAACCACTCGCGCCCACTCCCACATTGATGCAGCCCTCGCCGTCGCCCCGGCCACCCACAGCCAATTCTCACGCACACTCCCCGAGACTTCAGAGCGGCTGAATTGACATCTCTCTCGCTCAACCCTGCGACCATCCACAACGCATGCCCACGCCCACACTCTACGACGGACGAATGAGCCCAGGCGACAACACTCGCACCCCCAATCAGCCAACTCACAAGTCCAATCCACTCTGACGCAATTCGCCTCGCGCAATCCAACAACCACCCACCCATATGCACTCGCATCCGAGACTTTGCAACGGTGGAATCAGCCAGAGTTCTGCGGTTCTGATTACACGATTGTGTTGTGCCGATTCATGCTGGTTACCGATTATGCCACAGGGAATTTTACCTCTCCTTATCTTTGTAATTAAATATTGATCAGATTCATATAACTAAAAACGAGGAGCATTCATAATAAATAAAGGTGTATTACTGTAATGAGTAATAAACAGGTAAGAGAGGTAACGTATAAACTAGGCCACGTAAGAAAGAGTACATTGCTAGGTAAAATGTGTCCCATAGAACTTTACTTTTGAAAGCCATTACTTGTCCAAGCGTCAACAAATCTGAGTAGGTAGTCCGTAGCCCGTTTGTTCGGGCACTGCTCCGGCATTCGCCGGTTGTTGATTGAAGAGATCACGGATAAATACTTATCGTAACAGATGGATGGATTCTAGAATTGTCCTACCAGACAGCGGTTGATTTCGACAGACCTCTGTTTCTGGTGTTGAAAATACGCCATCGTCGAGGTTCGAATCTTAAGCCAGCGTCGATGCTGAGGCAACGTTAATGCTGCCTCTAAGTTATCTCATCCGTCATATAAAGTGGCGAGATCTCCCAAGACAGGAGGGGAACATCAAAAAGACAATGGGCATTTACAGAAACCACAGCGTGAAATACATTGAACACGAAAGCTTTTTTCCAATAAAAATGATCATCCGAGCCATTATTTACGAGAGCGAGTTGTTTGTGTAACTAGGAGAAAAAGCGCGTACAAGAAAAGTACTGCGCGTCTTTATTCAACTTCTTCACCGCCATTATTCACACATGAAACCTAAGTACGCGGGCATGCGTGTAGAATCGCGGCCCGCTTCCGAACATTTGGACGTCTGCCCTGGGTTTGGATAGGAGGAAGCGGAATCAGCGAGGTCAGCAGATTTCCGCGGCCCTCGCCCACGCCATGAATGCGAAATCCTCGCGGAGCTGCGGTGGGGGGGTGGGAGTCCTGGGGTCATGAATTGCTTCAAAACATCTTTTACGAAAAATTATTCAAACATCTCCCATCTTGACACAGTGATGAAAGAAAGACTCCTGTTTTACCCTGATGTTAAATTGGAATCTTCATCCAGTATGTCACAAACCATGTTTTAAAGTATAATTTTTTATATATGTAAACGTTTTCCATTAACTGATGTTTCGCACCATTACTTGTGAACTTTCATACGCATAAATAAAAAAGACGATTTTTTCGTACTACGAAGGCTACAATGTATCACGAAGGCTTCAGTGTATTGTATCATATTTGCAAATAAAGCACCATTCCAGTAAATATTTAAATTCGAAAACTAACAGTAAACGATTTTTTATATCAGTAAAGTAAAATATCACTCCCTCTCAGGAGAAATTAACCTTTCCTTAACCAGATGTTCGTTGTTCGTGACACATGAGTAAAGCAATTTCAGGGCGACGATGTCGCAAGTCGATATCACCAAGGCGACAGCGCGGCTTAAAGATCGGATTCGAATCCCGACTCGATCTTTCTATGTTGAGGATAGATGGACTCTTCTAACCATCAGGGCCTTACAACCCTCTTCCTTTCCCTATCTGAATAATCGTTCGCTCCAATTGTCAGGCTATGTTTAGCCGTGAAGGACCTTCGGGGTACCTTGCCAACAATAGAAGGAAAAACTTCCCGAGAAGGGCGTACGGGCTGCCTTGGCAGCAGGGGCGAGAGAGGGTGACGTCCGATGGGAAGGGCGACGACATGGTAAGTCCCGGAAACAACAGATATGAGAGGATGCCCGGATGGGGAGTCGCCTGTACAACGAAAAGTTATCGAGATCTTAAACTACACAAAAATATGATAATTTGACATTGGAGGAACTGCAAGCCACCAATGTAACCACACCAGTATTGAACTTTCTAAACTCACCATGTGCATATGTGCTATCTAAGTGGTCTGTGATCCTTACCTGCAACAAAAGAAACATGTTTTAGTTATCACTCACTCTTCAAAACTAAACTAAAAAAATGAATATGCAGTGAATTAATACAATTTTCATGAATACATAATTTAGTTACGTATTTATTTTATGAATACAATACATAGTTAAAAAAATACTATTCACTTTCAAAATTATTGAGCTAAGATTTATGACTTACTTTCGCAAAAATTATTGAAGAAATTTAAGAAGAATTCTGGATTGAACGCAACTGTATCAAGTATAAGGTGCTTAATTAGCCGAAGTGATGTCTAGAACCTTTTGAAATTCATTAAACGTAATTTTTCAATGCTTTCTGAGAGGGGGAACTGCTGCATCTATTCTTCTCACAACATAAAGAAGGGAATACACACGTCATATCTCCGAGAATACATGCGATTATTCACACTTCAAGAAAGTTTATGTCTGCTCAAAAGTAAAGTACGTTTTGATTACAACTAACGGTACTACAAAGGTACATACATTCTAGAATTATTTGTAACATATTCGCAATTTTATAATACATGAAATGTGTTTCCAATCAGCTGGGATTCGAACACAGAGCCTTGGATTTAACGAGAAACGTCATCTTTACAACACAAGCCTAACAGATAAACCCACTCTTCCCGGCGCTTAAAAACTTTTACCATTTGCATGTATTTGAAACAATTTAAATCTACAAGAGTACCAGTTAATGTTACATTATTCTAATGCTAATATTATTACGATGCTTTTAACTTTTGATTTAAACCAAAAAAAGGGGAAATATATATTATCTTCGTTATACTCTTCCCCACTAGAAGGCGAAAGTTCCACGTGCTGCAAGTTTGAAGGAAGTGGAAAATTTCGAATTCTTATTTTTAAAATTTGTACTTAACTTCTAGTGTCATTGCCATACATTTAGTATGTTACGATACACAATTTATTGTATTCCACATTTATAATGTTACCTGGTCATTTTATTTTAGCCTACTTTAGAGTGTACGCTACTCAATGTATTTTAGCCTACATTTTAGAGTGTTACGCTACTCAATATTTTAGCCTACATTTAGAGTGTTACGATACCCAATTTTTTTAGCCTACATTTTAGAGTGTACGCATACTCAATTTATTTTAGCCTACATTTAGAGTGTTACGATACTCAATTTATTTAAGCCTACATTGTAGAGTGTTACGATACTCAATTTATTTTAAGCCTACATTTAGAGTTTACAATTACTCCGTTTATTTAACGTGTTGCTGCTCGATGTTAAGTGACGGAGACGCGGCAGGAGCGGGAGCAGCGCCTGGCCTGGGCCGGAGCGGCGCTGCAGCTTCCCTTCCAGGGCGAGCGATTTACGACCAGCGCGCGCGGGATTTATGTAAGTAATAAGGGCGGTAATTGAATTGTTATCTGATTGCTGCGAGCGGGAGTCCGCGCCCCATACAAACACGTTCGCGGCGAAGGTCCGGCGCCAGTTGCCCGGAAAATGAAACGTAATTTGAGGTTTATATTTAGAAGTTAGAGCACGGCTCAGCAGTTCACGGGTAGCTACACTCCACTAGGCTCAACCCTCTTGTACGGGATGTAGGAAAATGTATTTACGAGATGACAGATTTCTGCGGCAGAGTTATTAAAAAACGCGCGTGTGTCGTCGGTGCACAAAGAAAGTGACATTTCGAAAATTGTCTTTTTAAAAGACAAAGATTTAATCACAGCGAAGTCATTTATTTCGCGGGCAAAAGAAACAGTTTCACTCTGTAAACCGACTATCTTGTGAACTATCTTATACTTTTACTAATAAAACTTTCATAGTTTCACTTTCCTATAAATATTTAATGTAAATATCATTTCTTTACTCATCCAAAAATGAACGTGTTTGAGACAAGACACGTTTTTGTGTCTGTGTAAATTTTATTTTTCTCCATATTGTAGTATATTCGTCTGAAGAAATTGTTTTCTACAGAGTCTTTAATTTCTAATACAAATGAAATCCGGCAATAAAACACATTTGGCGAAAAAAGCTGAATATACAAATGGATCTATTGAACTATTTAAATATATTTCTCTGTAATATGAAATACTAACTTTTATTCACAAACCTAACATACAAAAGTAAATCTTGGAAAGCATTAACCATTCCTTACTCCAAGGCTGTCCTTTTCTACATTATTGTAATCTGGATTCCCTTGAATTCTTTTGAACGTCACCCTTTTTGAGATGTCACAAAAAAATTATGTCTATCTTTAATTCATATAAATTCTTATTTTTAAACATTAATTTTGTATAACCACCATCTGTGATACTCCGTAGCGTCTTTTTGGTAAATAAATTGTTGTTTTGTGTTCTCTTCGGTTCGGAGGATAATCGATACACGATTAAAAGGTATCTAAGTTCATGAAAATTAAGATACCTGCCTCACTAGTAAATACGGGAATTGGGGAACTGTGCCTGAAATGTACTTAGAGAAGTGAGAAATAACCCTTAACTGCCATACTTGAACTGTCAGTCGAAAAGGCCTTTTCTAGTGAACGGGCCTGTCCGTCGCAAGCTCCGCGCTCACCTGATCGGCCGCGATGGCCACCGTGCCAACCGCCCCCGCCCCCGCCCACGGCGCCGTCGCCTCGCCGGGCGACTATCGATTATTCAGCTCATAAGAATCCAAATATACTCGAGTCCTCCGCTCCGTGCGTCATCGCCCCGCCGCCCACGCCCGCGGACTGCGCCGCGCAGGAGGCAGGTGAGCCGCGATTAAGGCTCCTTCCCTTCGCCGCAACGTTGGGTGCAGGCGTTTTAACTGAGCGTGTATTTGCAGGCACGTGATTTGACCGGAACAGGGATATTTTAAGATTGATTGATTGATTGTTAATGATTCCGGGCGCCGGTCATTTCCGCACTACCCAGGGTCATTAGTCCCGTAAGTATAGTGCTTTTCTTTTCAGGTTATGGCGGTGGTCTTCCCCGGCTGTATAGCGAGATAAGGCGCCGTCCTATCTCCGCTAGCAGGGGTTTCCCCAAAAAGGTTTCTCCCACCAGCGAGACGGGCCAAGCTCTAAGTTCCGAATGGTACTTGTGTAGTGCGTGTTAGTGTAAGTGTGTGTAAGGGGAGAGGATAGGGCAATGAAGATGAAGGAAAGATCGCGCGCGGTCTGCGTTAGGGTACTGTTCCGGCATTTGCCTGGTATTGATCGTAGAAACCACGAAAACTACCGATTAGGGCAGCTGGCACAATAATTATCCTCTAGACTGTAACTGAATTCGACCTAGCTGACAATGTAGTGCTCAAAATCTTGCCACTCGAACCTAGGACCTCCCGGTCAGAGGGACTGCAGGATTCATCAATTGATGAATCCTGCGCTTCATTAATTGATGCCATGAGCCATCTCTCCCGGCGCATATATTTTGAAAATCATGAAGATTATCTCTAGGAAAATTTCCACTTTTCGACAGATATTTTCAGCGTAAGGACAAGAAACGGTATATAAAGCACATGTGTCATGTCAGATTTTAGATGCTATTAAATCTAGAACATTGAATTAAGCAGTATTTTACAAGGAGAGATTCAGACCATGAGCCCTTCTCTTCCTCTTGACAATGCAGAATTCGCTACGATCCATTCCCATCTAGCAGCGAAAGAAGGTATGACAGAACAGGCCATTAGAATTTATCTCAAGTCTCCTTTTAGGTTTGAGAAACTTTTACATGTAGTAAATCTACGAAATGGGACAGTCGGCTTTACTTCCCCTCTGAGAGAATGCGTACGAAGGATTTGTTCCCCATTAAAATCCACGGCTTCGATCGGATTTCAACACGCCAACTTGGGAATAACTGTCCGATATGCTACACCGCCATAATCACCGGAGCATTCCCCTGTCGCGATTCTGGCGTAATTTCTAAAACCGAAAGTCTGAAATGAGATGCCAACAAGAATTCACGTTCATACAATAAAAAGACGGCAAAAACCGTTTAGTTTCTTCTACTATTTATATTTAATCTAGATGAAATAACATATTTGTTGAATAGTAAAAGGATGGTTGAATATTATTTTAAGTAGTTGCTGTGCTTCAGAGATTTAGTGCAGCTATTTCACTTACCTACGTTTGTATCAGCAATACACATACCGAATTAACTAACAAGATGCCACAAATGGAGAAATTCAAACGGGATTTCCAGCAACGGTGGAACACTATGTAGTGTCGGGAAGGCGAGCGGTCAATCCTGCGCTTTTATGCCACTAATAACGTACTTTGTACACATCTTAAAAACGAAATATTATTGATGTGTTGCTTGCTAAAGCTTCCTCTTATTCTGCTTCTGCTTATTCTCAACAAAAAATGTCAACTTATCATCGCAAGAAATTAAATAAGAATATAATAATTTGATTACAAATTTTCTTCAAATTTCATGTTTCATTTAATCATGTGGAGTGATGTAAAAAAATTGTATGAAAGAAGACTGAAATAATTACAAAAGATAAAATTTTATTTTTATAAATATAATTTTAATGTACTATTGAAAAAATAAAATATAGCGAAATATTTTTCCGGAAAAAATAAGGGTAAAATGAGTGCGATGTATGGATAGAGTATTATAAGGTAATCAATTGATATTCGTAATTCTGAATTGGATTATTACACCTAACCGTGTCTGCAAGTGAGTTTCTTCATCCATAGACTTCCTTTGTAAGAAACAATATCAGAGACATTTATTGCACAACGCTGATCTATTTGAGTAATTGGAAAGGCATGAATCAGTTGCTCATCACTTCTCTCGCCGACGAAGGCGCAAACGCAGTTGCTTTCGTGGCGGCAGGGCGTGGCGGGGGGTACAACGGGACGAGAGGGGACGGGACGGGACGATTTGGGATGGGACGGGAAGGGGTGGGATGGGCCCCGTGTTGACTCTGCGTGCCTGTGCTAGCAGAACCGCCGAGGCGAGGCGGCCCGCAGGCCGAAGGGACGGGGGGAGAGGCCGCCGGCCGCATATCGCGTGACAAGAAGGCGCCATGCGGATGACCAGACTACTGGTGTTTTAGGGCCTTCTCTTTACGAGGAGCCTGGATCCAGAGTGTGTGAGAGAGCTCTAAGCCTCTTGATAAACGTCGAGATAAATAACTGCTGATGGAATTGTGCGTCGTATAAAGTTTGTAGAGTTTTTATAACATAAAGTCACTGGTTTAATGAATGTGCTGTAAGTCATTTCACTTTTGATTGACGGCTGAAATTGTTAGCAGATTTGCAGGTTCTGTCAATCATTATGAAACAGTCTTTAAGAATCTCCATCGAATGGTAATGTATCCCCTCCCCCTTTTCCTCCCACTCTTGACGCAAGCATACAAGGCCAAATTATTTACATACATGGAATGTGCTGCTTGTAATGTGTGGAAAGGTGTATTATGTAAATTACCAGTGACTTCACAACCCCTTGTGTAAGAACTTGTGTACGATGCTCGTGCATTATTATGCAAACCTTTCGCAATTCGAAGTAGTGAAGCGACAATAACTATTATTTGATAAGATGATTTAAGCTAGGAGAGATATTCCTGGATTGCACATTTTATTTTCCTTTTAAATACAGCAGTAGGAGTTTTAGTGTAATCGTTATACATGTCCCGCAAAATCCAAAGTTCACTTTTATGGAACAATACGCGTTGAGGAACTTAGCTAAAACATTTTATAACATTTTTCTGAGTTTACCCCATTTTCTCTGCCATTCATCTGTAATCTTTTTAACAAGTAATTTTATTGTCCTGCAGTTTTCACCTAATACGTATTCGCATTATTTTTTGACCAAGAATATGTAGCATTTTTAAATAATAAGCTCTGTTTACTCCATATTTTAGTAATTTCGAATAATTTTTAAATTATGATAATTTGATGGTTGGCATGGAACAAGTGTTAGCAGAAGGCTGATGCGAATTACAGTAACAGCAAAGTGTAAACATTTATAGGTGAAGTGTAGCTATGAATTCTGTGTATCACAAAGATTTTGATAAGTATTCTTTGGTTGTGGATGAACAGTTTATATTTACATACGAATGACATTAAAAATAAAAATAATAGCAGTAATAATATCTCTAATTACACTTATAATGATGCCCTGAGGATAATTAGGCCCGTGCGCCCCATTATTTGCGCGCGTAAAGGAAGGCATTAGAATTAGTAGTGTGCGAGGAGCGGCGGCGCGTCGGTCGGCCGGTTGCCTGCAGATTGGGGTAGCGGGTGGAGGCGGGGGCGAGGACGGGGGCAGGGGCGACCGCGCCTCCAAGCGCGCGCCGCGGTATTTGCCCAGGGCGACGCCGCCACCGGCGGCGACGGGGCGGGGCGCTGGCGAAGACGCCGCCACTGCCGCTGCCGGCTGATACGCGGGCAGTAATGGATTAGCCCGCCGGAGGCACTCGCTGGACCCTCCCACCACGTCCCGCCCCTTCCCGTCCCATCCCCACCTTGCCGACCCTTCCATCCCCTTTCCTCCTTCCCGTCCCGCCCCTTCCCGTCCCTTCCCGCCCGTCCCGTACCGCCGCCTTCCCGCCCCGCCCCTTCCGTCCCGTCCTGTCCCGTCCCGTCCCGCCGCGTCCCGCCCGTCCCCGCCCCGTCCCGCCCCGTCCCGTCCCGCCCCGTCCTCGTCCGTCCCGCCGGTCCCGTCCCGTCCCGTCCCGTCCCGTCCTGTCCCGCCCCTCCCGTCCCGTGCCGCCCTTTTTCGTCCCGTCCTGACTCGCCGCGACCGTGGCCGTTCCGTCGTCTATCCCATCC
>BOPP01000035.1:3960717-3994476 GCA_017312745.1 Gryllus bimaculatus
GCCGCCTTTCCGCCCCCGCGCCGTGAAGCCCCGCCCGCCCCGCTGCCCCCGCCCCGCCCGCCGCCGCCCCGGTCGTGAAGCCCCACCGCCCCCGCCGCTTCGCTGCCCCGCCGCCGCCCCCGACCCTGCACCCCCGCCGCCGCCCCCGCCCCCTGCAGCCCCCGCCGCCGCCCCCGCCCCCTGCAGCCCCCGCCGCCTGCCTCGCCCGCCGCCGCCGCCGCCGCGCGTCTTGCTTCCTCCTCCGGCCTGGCGGCGCCGCGCCGTATTTCACGCGCGCACGCGAGCGGCGTAACAGCAAAATGAACTGGAAACACGGGGTGGCTGGCTATCGGACGGCGTCGCAGGATGGCTCAATATGTTCAGTAATATTGGTTACTAACGAATGCAGATAAAGCTTGATTGATGCCCCAGCGCGTACGCTCTTTGACTTGTGTCCAATTTCCGGCTATGAATTTCATTAGTTTTATTATACCCGTCCCCGCCGCGCGCGCAGCGCTCCCGTGGCTCCGCCGCCGCCCGCGCCAGGGGGTTTATAGGTCCCCTGCCGCCGCCCCGCCCCGCCCCGCCCCAGTGCCGCCGGGGGAGTGTTTCCATGCGAGCGCGCCCCGGGTGATGGACGGTCCCACCGGACGCCCCCGTCCTCCCTCCGCCCCCTCCGACCCCCTCGCCCCCTCGGCGCCCCCGGGACGCGCCTTCCCGCCGCGCGACCTCTCGGAAGGATGCGACTGGAAAATTAAACCGATCCGCTTTTAATGGAAAACGGAGCGTTCGGGTGGTGCGAATAAAATGTTTGGCGGCGGGGACTCATTTTGTGACTGTCGCACACGCCGAGGACGCGCCCTCTTCCACACACGTCTGCTTTTTTGTTTGTTTAGAGATGCACAAGAAAGTGGCGGATCTCAAAAAAATTGGCATTTGGCGGGAGGATGGTTTTATTCGGAAGAAGAGCCGTTAATTTTCAGTCGAATTTTATGCTTAAACTTGTTTACTACATTTACGAAAGGTTTTTTTTGAAAAAACTCATTATATCGTAAGGATATTAATTCAGGAATTCATCGACATCCAATATTTGATTAATATACCTTCTGTAATTCCTAATTTACATAATTTAAATATAACGAAATCGACAGTCTGCAAAAGCAGGAGGAGCGAATTGAACAAAAAAATCTGTGTTAAAACTAGAGTTTGGATTTTCCGATTTTTGTGAATAAAATGTACCTGTGTTCTCTTGTTTCGTGTTATCAGAGGATCACGTTTTAACCGTTTTTTCACCAACATTTTGGTTTTTGTTAATGATATTTCAAATATGAGACCTTGTGCAGTTCGTAACACAGCAGGAGTCTTGTTCTAGATGCACTGTTCATTGCTATTATGTTTCTTGAGACTCACATTTCATATGGAGATCATTTTAAAGTAATTATATTCTTTTTAAAATATGTGGCAAACCTGAGCAATTTTTTGGCGGAGAAACTCGATACTGATGGGGTTTTCAATTTGCTCTCTCATGAGCATCAGCACCCTTTGATAGATGGCCACTGAAGTACGATAAATTCCAAAGTTAGATCATGATCTACCTGTCACAATTGTTAAAATCATTTGTGCTGCCTAGAAAGGGATATAAGTTGAACATGGTAACTTAAATGTTAATTTTTATACACGTTTCCAACATCGTATTTTTAGTGTTTTAACTACAACAAAGAACAGAGGAAGGCTAATTGGAGTAGCACGTCATCAAACATCGGGACAATCATCAGCAACGAAATGTGTATACTGGGAGACGCTGTAAACATCCCGAAGAGACTCGGTAACGTTAAAAGGATGTCTGAAAGGTTGCATTACTATCTGAAGAACATGGCACCTTTCATTATTTTTATGTCTGAAATTACCACCGCACATTAATACCCCACTGCCAAAGCAAAATACGATCTAAGGAAGAGATGGAAATTTTGGCAAACATCACTACTTTTACCCACTCACACTTCTAACATACATAGCCTTTTTGATGAAGTATCAGGACAAGCGTGTACTGTAAAGGGCCACTTGAAGGCCGCATCCTTGAAGCAGCGTGATGCACGAGCGGGTGGGGGTGGGCGGGAGAGGGGGCCTCGTTCGCAACCCGCGCGTCGGTCACAGCGGCGCCCGCGCGAGGAAGCAGCTGGACAGCAGCTCAGATATCGGACTTACACTTCGCCACTCCTCGCGCGGTACGGCGCGGCCCTGCGCGGGCGGGGTTATCGCCGCCCCGCAGCATCCCTTTCTGCGCGCGCCCCGCCCCCGCCCCGCCCCCGCCCCCCGTCGGAGCCTCGGGGCGATAACTCCGAGGAGGAGCAGCGGCCGCGCTGTCAGCCGCGCGGCAAGAGGCCCCGTGTTGACTCTGCGTGGCCTGTGCTAGCAGACCGCCGAGGCGAGGCGGGCCCGCAGGCCGAAGGGACGGGGCGGAGGGCCGCCGGCGCGCATATCGCGTGACAAGAAGGCGCCATGCGGATGACCAGACTACTTGTGGTTTTAGGCCTTCTCTTTACGAGGAGCCTGGATCCACGAGTGTGTGAGAGAGCTCTAAGCCCTTGATAAACGTCGAGATAAAATAACTGCTGATGGAATGTGCGTCGTATAAAGTTTGTAGAGTTTTTATAACATAAAGTCACCTGGTTTAATGAATGTGCTGTAATCATTTCACTTTTGATTGACGGCTGAAATTGTTAGCAGATTTGCAGGTTCTGTCAATCATTATGAAAACAGTCTTTAAGAATCTCCATCGAATGGTAATGTACCCCTCCCCTTTTCCTCCCACTCTGACGCAAGCATACAAGGGCCAAATTATTTACATACATGGAATGTGCCTGCTTGTAATTGTGTGGAAAGGTGTATTATGTAAATTACCCAAGTGACTTCACCAAAACCCTTTGTGTAAAGGAACTGTGTTACGAGATTTGCTCCGTTGCGATGTATTTATGCCCAAAGAACCTTTTCGCAAAATCCGGGAAAAAAGGGTCCCAAAAAGTGAAAAAAAGCGGGGGAACAATTAAAAAAAAAAAAAAAAAAACTAATTTTGTTAAATTCCTTTCCCCTGTGTGTGTTTCAGAAACGGGGGCAGCGAAGGCGGCGGGGGCGGAAGGTGGAGGGCGGCGCGAGGGCTCAGGCGACGCTCAGCGCGCTAGTTGGTTCAATCGTTTTGACGGGCTTTCACGGCCAACGAGATTGGGGGCGTGGTCGCTGAGTCACGTTTATTCAACAAAAGTTGTCAAGCATGTGTTGGAGTTGTGGTACACTATCATTTTACCATTCCATCAATTAGAGAACGTTTCCATGAAAACAATATTTACACTTTTTTTCAATTCAAGGAGAGTGAACATCAAAACTTCCTTTTTTAGGAAATAATATGTACAGGCATTATTCTTCGATTAAATGTACGATTCGCGTGAAGTCGGAAAATTGGTTATTGGGGCTCGCCTGTTTACTTCTATTTTTGACTCACATACTTATTTTCACCTACTTTTCGACGTCATTATCGAAAAAACGTGAACGTAACCCTTGAAAACTATCTATTACCTTCAATCGCACACATTGAATTTATTTTTGGAAGAATTGTTAATCTATTATTCAGCTTATCTGACTGGCGTAAAAATGCAATACTTTTAAAACTGTTCAAATGATACCAGGCGAATGTAGAATCAGCTGCAGGATTCTTTGGCGCCCGCCATATTGCGGTCGCCCGGGCGTAAGCATATAGTCTGCCCGGATGGAAACAGGTGGGGTGGGGGTGGAGGGCGAGGGCTGGGGCTGGGGCAACAGCTGGCCTACCAGGGGGACAGCGCCCCTACCTGGGCCCCCGATGCCGCTTCCGCCCCCGCAGCGCACAAAGGGCGTCGACGAGCGGAACGCCGAACAATCAATTCCAAAATTATTGGAAAAAAGTTACATAGATTATTCAGGAAGTAATATCCCCCAACTTATATTGCGCCTCCTATTCGTAGCCCACCCCTTTTTCCGGGAAGTTCGGCAAAATGCCGACATTCTTTCGCCCCAACTTAACTTCATCTTTCCAGAAATATTATACAATCACTTACAATAATGAAAACAAAGGTTCTATTGGAAATGTTGGCGCTGGGGAATCCTTATTCGAAGAAATATCATTCGAAACTAAGGTAATTCAAAATTTCCAATAAGATGTATCTTCACCCATAAGATGTAGTATGTGTGACATACTATAGCATGCTCAATAATAAAAACCTTCCAAGGACTTGATTGCAAACATGTTGCAGTCACTTTTTTTGTTTTCAAACAATGTTAAATCAAACACCTCTGAATTAAACCAGGAAATATTTACCGAAATGATAATTAAATATCCAATTTTTTAATAAAGAGTTATTTAATTTTTTTGCGTTATGTATTTTGTTGATCTAACCACTTATTCAATAACATCGGTGACCATCACTCGTCTTGCTCTATTGGCTAATTTCGTGGCCCCAAAAGATTGACACGTATTTTAAATTGTGCTTTAAACAACAATTTCAAAAATATGTTAAATAGAAAATAATAATGATAATATCTATGAATGCTGAAAAGTCAGCATTAAAATTGTTTGAGGGTGAATTGAATGACACATATTATATGAAACTTCAGTAATTAATAGCATGTAGAGATCACTTTCTCGGAACATTATCTGCTAACTGCAATATTTTTATACACAAAATTACCTACAATGAAGTTTGCTCATGACAGCAGTATCCAGAGGAATGGCCGCCAACGCTAATGAAATATAGAGTTCAAAATCATCATTTGTAAGTGAATTCTCAATTTAATGAACATCCACATTTATTATCAATTTCCATCGAATTTATGCAAAGCAATAATATTTATGGTGCGATATCTCATTGCGAATTATCGCGGTATTCCTTCCTTGAGGTTCTCCGCTGAAAGGAGTAATACGGAATGAAATATATTTACTTGCAGCTAGCTAGCTCGCTTGAAGCTTCCATCAATCGACGGGGAAAAGGGACGTCGTTTTTTTCTTTCTTGTTTCTTTTCTTTTCTTTTAATTCCTCAGTTCACAACGCTGAAGAGCCGCGTAATTCCATCAACCTCTTTAATTGCTTCCTCCTCTTTCTCTCCCGTTCAATTGCTTCCTTTTCCGCATTCCCCGCTCCGTCGCCGAAGACCAAGAAAATACTTCCCGTTTTTACGCGCGCCTCTGCCCCACGCCGACGCTTCATGGGCGCACATTCATCGCGGGTCCCAAGAGCAGCTTCTCCAGAGCGATTTGTAATCGTTTCCGACAGACCGTTTGCCGGCTGTTTGAGAATCGGAATCGGCGAGATAGCCAGAAAACTGTCAGTTAGCGAGTTAGGATTTTTTTAATATTTGTCTCTTTGTCTCTGATTTTTTTAATATTTGTCCCGAGTTCAAGTTTGAGAGATTCACTGAGAAGTAAGGCTACGTCAGGTAAGACCCCCCCAATCGCCTCTCCCGTATTATTCAGACTGAGTGAAAACATTCAATCCATTCTTTTTCACTTTCTCTTTTTTAAATCGACTATTCATAACACTATTTTCTTAATATTACATACGTACATGATTATTCTTTTTACGTACAATTCATTCAACTATTACACTCTCCTTGAAAAATGACTCCCTCAGGCAACCCGTAATTCAGACCACCGTGACCTCGTCTGTTGACTGCCGGTCCGCCAAGCCGAGAGATGAAACACTTACCTCTGCCACGGAACGTCGCCGACCGTTCGCCGCAGCTCGAGTGTATGACTGTATAACTCAACGCCCACATGGCCTACATTATTCATTCTACGACTCAACATGGCCCATTCGCCCTTTACCCCTACGACTAGCGACCCCAACACAAGCTATTATATAATGCACAGCGCTGAACTTGAAGAGAGTTCAGACGGTGCCCTGACGGGAGATTAGCATTGCCCCTGCTGCACATTCTACGCGGCGAGGGCACGAGGAGAGGAGCTGAATGGGAGAGCGATGGCGCGCACGAGATTGAGGAGTGGGGGATTGTGAGATAGGGGACAGAGCGTGGGCGTCAGCGACGGCGTGAGTGGGAGCGTTAGCGGGGACGGGAGCGACGGCGTGATCGGAGACGGGAGCGAGAGCGGGGGCGAAAGTCAGGTTACGCTCACAGCGAGGGCGAGGATCAGGGTGGGTTCGAATGACGAGGGCCAGGGCGAGGGCGTGGGCTGAGTGCAAGAGCGAATGCGAAAGGCAGGGCGGGGCGGGGACGAGGGCGGGGACGAGAGCGGGGGCGAGGGCGAAGGCGTGGGCGAGGGTGAGGGCGTGTGGCAAGGGCGACGGCGTGGGCGACGGCGTGGGTGCGATGGCGTTGGCGAGGGCTTGGCCGTAAGTGAGAACGAGGGCGTGAGCGTGAACGAGAGCGAGGGCGTGGGAGAGGGCCTGGGCGTGGGAGAGGGCCTGGGCGTTGGCGGAGGGCGTGGACCGAGGTCGTTGGCGTGGGCGTGGGACGAGGTTCGTGGGCGAGGTCGTGGGCGAGGTCGTGGGCGAGGGCGTGGGCGAGGGCGTGGGCGAGGGCGTGGGCGAGGGCGAGGGCAGGGCGTTGCGAGGGCGTTGGCGAGGGCGTTGGCGAGGGGCGTTGGCGAGGGCGTTGGCGAGGGCGTTGGCGAGGGCGTTGGCGAGGGCGTTGGCGAGGGCGTTTGGCGCAGGGTGTGGGCGCTTGACGAGAGCGTGAGCGTGGACGCTGGCGAGGGCACGGATGCGAAACGCGCCCGCCCTTTTCCTCGGGCGTTGTGCGCCGTGGCGCGGCGGCGGTGAGGGGTGGGTTACGGTGAACGACTCGCCGAGCGAGCGAGGACAGGAGGCGAGGGAAGGGGCCCACGCAGGGCAGGGCGCGACGCCCGTTGCCTAGCGACCGCCACCTGCGGGCTCACCTGCGCGGCGACAGGCTGGCCAACTGCCACTCAGACCGCGCTTAATGTTGTTTAGAACGACTCTCAAATCTATAAAAGTGAACTAGACCAGTAAAATTAGACTTGAAAAAGCCTTCTCTGCGGAGAAAATTCCCTTGTGCTGAATTTTCGCCGACATCTTTGTCTTAATTTCTGTTTAAGCGGTGAAAACTTCAAATTGATATCACGTGTGTCATGCAAAAAGACAGGTCAAATGTCACGGAAATTCATTTTTCACAAATATCCCAGTTCCTATGTACTAGTTTATGTTCAATAACCTTATCAAAAGATTGGAAGATTATAAAATGTCCCACAAAATTGGTTCCAAAACTTTTTTTTTCTACAACTTTTTTTAATTTCAAAGTTCCAAAAAAATGTTTTTGTGAAATTTTGAATTTAATGCGTTGTACATTAAATTGTATTTTCCCCAGAACTGTGGGAAATAAATTTCCCTTAAAAATTATTATTACGACAAACTGCACAAAGAGAAGGGTAACGATTAATTCGTTTCTTAGGATGGATCCGTATGAGTGCAAATATAGACATATAACATACTTTATCATGTTCAATCAATAAAGTAATATTAGTATTAACATAAAATAGCAGAATATTATTGTTTATATAAAATTTCTTGTTTATTTTTCATTTATAGTTTTTTTAATAATTTATAATTTTGTACGTTTTTAGAACAGAAGGATGTAAATAAATAAGACTTATCCACTTTGCTGACGAAATGATATAAGGAAAGTACAAATCTGTATAGGATGATACAGTACATAGGATACATAAACATAGGATGATAACGCGCACGTTTCAAAATTTGAGTAATTCTAATTACGATGTGCCAGAAAATACAGACATTTAGAGCACAAGAAACAGTTGGGGTCTAAGAAAGTGTACTATATTGAGAGTCGTAGAAATAACATTGGGAAATATTCGATAGAAACAATCAAACGACGCCAAGATCACAGGTTGATCAGCGATATTGACGCTTCGCAAGGTCAACAAAGCTCGACAAACCAGTGAAATTATCAACTCTCCCTACCACATATGCCGTAGCTCCACCTCGTTTCAATCCGATTCACTATCAGGTACAATTCTGGTTGGAAAAGAACAGGATCTCGAATCTCGCGAACCACTAGTAACTACTGTATCGTCGTTAGCTCATCCAAGGCAAACGAACAGCCCTCTTCAGCTGAAACCAGAGTTCCCATAAAGATTTGATTTACACTTGCAACTTTCAAATATATAGTCTTAATAATTATTTATTTAAATAAAGAATTGGTCTGAATTAATCTTAAATCCTAGCATCACGAACAAATTTTTCATGGGAAATTCTCCATTTGTCAGTAAAACAAAACAATAGGAGTCACCGCAGCCTAAACACAAGTTAGCCCACTCGCGAAATGAATGCGAATATTTCTACTCGTTCGTCATTCAGTTCGGCTTGCGCGAGAGTCAATGGGCTGCCTGACTGGACCGAGTACGACGAAGTGGCTTCGCAGCGTCAGTTCGACGCTTCCCGTCCGTCGCTACCTGGGGAGGGCGACCGCAGAGCGCGTCGGTGGCGGCCTGGCGACGTTCCCACGCCCCCGCCTCCGCCCCCACACAAACCCATCCCTGCGTGAGACTCCAGACGACCGCCTGCAGTTATTCGTTCCGCACAGGAAATACTGTAATATGTTTCCTCTCTAACTCAACCCCTTTAATATTTTTCAAGTTAATGCTTTTTTAGTTAATGTTTTTGAAGTTAATTACTTTCAAGATTTCCTGGAAGCCAAACAATGTGGACTGGAAGTTTTATGTGAAAGCTTATTGATTGTTAGCGATTCCGGGCGCGTCAACTAGTACAGTCATTCTCGTAAGTGTAGTGCATGTTTCCTCAGGAGATTGCTGTGATCTGACACCGGCCTACCGTATGCTAGCGTGGTTTTCCCTCTACCAGGTATCTCCCACCAGCGGGGCACCGCTCTAGCCGGGGCAAGCTCTAAGCTCCCGATCGGTCTCCCGGCATGTGTGTTAGTGTAGTGCATGTTAGTGTAGGTGTGTGTAAAAGGTGAGGAAAGGACAAGGAAGAGGTAGGAAAGATCACGCGCGGTCCGTGGTTAGTTTGTTAGGGTACTGCTGCGGCCTTCGTCTGCTGTTGAACGGAGAAACCACGGAAAACTACCGTTCAGAGCAGCCGGCCGCTATAATTCTCCTCCAGTCGCAGTTACTCGTTCCTTACAAGAAATATTGCAATATATTTCCTCTCTGAGCAAACCTTCAGAATATTTCGAATACACACATTCATTATTGGTGGTGATTTGCAAAACACTAGGAATGAAATTTTTCTATAATTGGAAAGCACTTGAAATTTTGTCACTGCGTTCTCGATTATATAATATCTTAATAACAATCATCGAAACCAACAATACGATGAAACCATGGTACTACGTGGTTTAATTTGTGGATACAACAATACTACGGTAAGTGCTCTGATTATTATGTATTCTACAATATCACGTTTGTATAGTTGTGTGTGTACATACGTAAATAAATATCACGTTGGATTTGACACCCAGTGTTTATACACTTCTAGGAATTTGATTCCTGAACTTCTGCGGACGAGAGCGCCTGGCAACTGTCAGGGCGGATCCAAGGTCGCGCTCGGCGCCGTAATTACATTGGTCCTTCGGCTCTTTAACCTTTCGCTCGTGCCCACCAACGGCTGGCTAACAGAGCTTACAACACTTCATGCAACTCCTCTTCTAATCGTCAGAATATCTTCGAAATTTAACTGTATACGTTTCCTATTCAACACTGTATGCTGGTTAAATATCATAAAATAAATCTGAGTTTCCAACACGGTGAGTGTTGCATATTCTGTATTGTAAATGATAACGGAAAATTAAGAACTTGTTTAACAAACAACTTTGTTTTAAAATTAAAATATGTAATAAATAATGGTTACATAAGTACATACGATCACAAATAACTCAATTTTCAGGATGAAATGGAAAACAAAATAACCAAATCAAAGAAACTATCTCACACGCGTAATCAAATTTAATAAAGAATGCCTAGTCGCAAGGAACATAGAACAACTCAACGGGCACGAATGTTCTACGTTGGAATCCACAAAGCTATCGTCGTAGAATGCTAATTTGCTGTGACGTTCAATATGTTACGTACAAACGTTGAATAACTCACTCCCAAATAAAAATTGATGTGATAAATTGCCTCACCTGACAGTAACGGCTTCACGAGTCACGACAATGACTGCAAACATGACAGCCGAAGCAATATTTTTTTTTGATTTCGAAATATATCCGAAGCACTCGCGGAAAAGAACATTCAACATGAATGCTGTCCACTCCAAACACTGCACTTTTCTTAGAACACTAACTGAAAATTGCACACGCACAATCAGAAGATTTCGTATTCACTCGTCTGTCACACGTCGGCTTCTGAATCCAGACTGACGATTTTGAGTGTTGTCCGACAACGACCTCTACCAGCATATCTAAGAGGCTAACAGCCGCGAAATTCAACAAGGAAAATTATTCGCAAAGTGATGACAAGTTGTATTTCTATTAGGCTCGTTTTCAGTTCACAGATTAAAAGTTAATCGTTGTTGCTTGAATGGTAATGATTTAAATCAATCGACTAATTAATTATAAGTGACGGACGCTGCTTACTTTTTTACTATATAAAACGAAAGTTAATTTTGTGATAATAAAATGTTGTTATTAATAAACAAATAACATGCAAAGGAATATTAGATTTATATAAAATGGGTCGTAGCAAAACAGTAAAAACATAAATGGAACACAGGTTGGTACTTGTGGTTAATAAAAAATAGTGCATTAGAATGTGTAGCTTCCAGTACCATGTTGGTGTACTAATGCGATAAGCCACTGTCTATAGCCCTACAAATGTAATTGATTTGTCACCAGTTTCATTTCAATGCCTTTAATTAGTTTATTATTATTAATATATTTTTGTATTCCCAAAATTATATTTTGTGTTCAACTGTATTAGGTATAATTATATATGATCTTCATTGCTCTTACAATCTTTATTTTCTTATATTTTTATATAAAATGTATTTCCTTGTTTGATATATTATGTTTTAACTATATTAATTATTTTATACACTACAATGTTTGTACACATATCAAACACTGTACCTATTTCTTATCTTGATTTCTCCTCCTAATATTGAGCAATACCAAGCAGGTATGACAAGCATATGTGTATAATGAGTATAATATAAATATGTGTGTGTATAAGATATGTATGTATGTGTGTGTGTGGCGTGGTGAGTATATACGTTATTTGTTGCGTGGTGCGTTGCGGTGTTTGGGTGTGTGCAGAGAAAGTCGATTTCTACATCGCGTACGCGTGAAATGAGGCTTTCATCGCTATCGGCTGGGGTATACAGTGTTCTAGTAATACATTATATTTTAATTTAACTTTGTATAGTGAAATTAATGGCTACCACTTGGCAAGACACCAAATTGTTGGCCAAAAAATAAGAATATTATTATTATTATTATTATTATTATTATTATTATTATTATAAAAAAGGACAAAACAATTACATTTTGTGTGATTATATTAAACTATCTTGTATTAACATACCATTGTTCCATTTCTTATTCTTATTAAATAAAGGATAATGTATATGTCAAAAAAATACAACAACAGTTACAGTTAAGTTTCATATTACTGAAAAGTATTGCATATCACAATTCGGGTATTATAATGGAGATGTTCTACACTACTCACATAGTCAATGTTATAACATTTTTAAATTATTAATTATAAGAAAACCGTATTTACTCATTAATTGTTATTACATTTTAAAAAGTTTATAAATACATATAAATTAATAAATTATAATATTATGCACTTATTTACATTTCTACAGATTCTAATTTAAACATATGGGCGACACTATCTGTGATGGAGAATATTGACATAAAATCTACTCAAATTGTCTATATCAGATCTTTCATTGAATGATTTATTTTTATACATGTATGTCTTTTTTGTTAATTTATAATTTGAGTTAATTTCTGTATCCAAAATTCTGTGTTGTGAAATCTGGAATCTTTGGTGTGTTTTGCTAGTGCACACATGGGTATGTTCTTTTTAATGTCATCTTTGTGAGCCAATATTCTTTTTAAATATTGAGTGGTTTAGCCTACACTATATTGAGTGTCATAATCACCACATGGAACTGAGTATATTATATTGCTTATGTTCTCTTTGTTTAGCATGTTTTTAGTTTTGCTAAAAATAGTATTTCCAATAGTTTTATTGCCAGAGAAGGATATATTACATTGATCATTTTTAAGCGCTCTACCCAGTGGGTCTGAAAAACACACCGGATGAACATCACAGTTGAACTTAAATTGTGCAAATGGGTGTTTGTGAAACCTGCTCAGTATTGTCTGTGAACTCTTTGTTAAAAGTTAGTTAAAAGTTTGTTAAAGTGTAATTAATAATTTCTTAGGAAAGTCATTCCTTTTTTTAAATTAAAAACACCGTCTATATATTTTCGTTATGAAATCCTGGGTCACCCTGGCTAATATATCTGTGTTTGAGTTCTAGGGTAACATTAGTTTTGGATGCTAGAATAAGTACTAGTAGTACATTTTAATGGCATAAAAAGTAGTGGTGCTACAGACTGGCACAGAAGTCCTCATATTAATTTGATATTTTTCTTTGGTCTGGGCTAGCTACTCGGACTTGCCACTTACTCTTGCGAGAACTCCCTCTCCCATCTATCGCTCCCCAAAGTACTTTTTGCCTCCTTAATTTTTAATTTTCCTAAGAGTAGAACTGAAATATTTCTTTACGAATATCATATATTATATTAATATTTAAGAATATAATTAAGAATAAAACCTCGTTCTCAATGGCAATTTTTAACGAAGAATTTGGAGCCGTTTTAAAGAAAATGGCGTTTAAGCGTTACTACAAATACGAAATTTGAAGCTCTTTTTGTTTCGAATTTTCGAAAAACTTCATTTGAAGTCATTTGAAGCACGTTAACTCACAAATGCAATAGTGTTTACAAATTGCTGGAAATGTGCATATTAGCGACGCGAGATATATTTAAAATTAGTTATATTTGTGTAATTTTCGAAAAAACAAATAAAACCCCAAAATGAGCTTTATGCGATATTAAACAGGGCAATTAGCACTATCGGTTGGATTAGGTTTGAAAAACCATTTGGAACCACTTTTTGAGAAAATGAAGTTTTGACGTTTCTGAAAATGCGAAAATTTGAGGTAGTTTACATAGAAAAATGTTAAGATTTCTAGAAGCTTTCTATAACATAATTTAAAGCACATGTACTTGTAAATGCAATAATGTAAACAAATTGCCATTAATGCAAATATTAATGACGTGAGAGAGAAGTCAAGAAACTGCATGAAAAAAACAAAAGAGTAGATATCATATCAGCTCTGATTAATAGTGGTGGCGAGTTCAACGCATGGCACTACGAAAATACTATTAACAAATAGTTTTCTACTACTTTTCAGGTTTTAAAATTAACGCCGCCTTTCAAAAATATAATTCAGAAAACATCAATATAAGGTGAAATAACTACTCTAGTTGTTTTGTCGATGCACCTTATTGAAAAAAGAATTAGACATAAAACGGTGAAAAGAAAAGTATATCCTTCGCATAGTGTATTCACTAATTACTCGTTCTACGATAGTACTCATAAATCAACCAAATATTTATTATATTTAATATTTGAAAAGACAGAATTACCAAGTCGTTCGAAATAAACAATAGCGTGCATCATTACATTTGGTATAGATCAACGCACCGTAGTAATTTCACTATAGCAGGAATAGTCATATTTCTTTAACTAGACCCGTGTTGCTCAAACAAGAAGTCTCGGATCTTGATAGTCAATGTGCCCAATTCATAAGCAACTCGTGCACCTGATGTAATTCAAACGACAAACAGCGCAGACAAAACCAAACTGTAAAAGAAATGGAAAGCACCGCATTCACAGCTTTATAATCTAGTGACTTTTCATCAATCTAACGCAATTGTGGCTTATGAAACAGAGTTTGCTCCGCTATTGAAGGCGTCATGATGTGAGAGCGTGATGTAGATGGCGGGGGGCGGGTGCGGCTTGGGGTGCGGCTGGGGTGGGGGTGGGGGTGGGCGGGGATTTATTTCTTGGGTGTCGCCGCCGTGACGGAAATGTTATATTTGCGTAATGCGGGCGGGCGTCGCCGGCGCGGCTGAACGCTTAACGCCGCCTTCGGCGCCATTATACGCTCGCAATGGCTGGCAACATAGTTGGGCGCCGCCCCGACCTGGGGTTCTCCAGGGCAGCCGCAACAGCGTCGTCGTGTTAACGCTCGATACCGACCCGCCCGCCCTCTCGGCCTTCAGTACCGTAGCTCCATCCTGTCTTCCATCGTCCGCCCGCCCGTCCACCCCGTTCCACCCCGTCCACCCCGTCCGTCCGTCCCGTCCGTCCCGTCCCGTACGTCCGTCCCGCCCCGTCCGTCCGTCCCGACCCGTCCCGTCCGCCAGCGCCAAGCTCGGCAACTCCCACCCGCTTGCTCCTCCCCGTCCTACAAGCCCATTGTGGTCTCGCAAGCCCCGTCCTTCAGTCCCCGTCCCATCCCCCGCCCCGCCCCATTCCTGCCAAGAACAACGACAAGCCCCACCCGCATCCAATCTCTCCTTCCAAGTCCTCCCTCCCCGCCCCGCCGTCCTAATGCAGCTGAGAGTCCGCGCCGCGCGAGTAGCGGAGCGGCCCGCTGCCTGCGCTTGCTTGCCGCGCGGCAGAAGCCGCCCCGCGCGTCCTGTGCGCCTCAAGAGGGCCTCGCCCATTAATCTGGTAACAGGCCGCGCCCCCTGCCAAGGCTCGGCAGGGCGCGCCACCACCCCGCCGGGGTCCTTCCTAAACCTTCCTAAAAGAAGGGTTACGTGTTCATCCGACGGCGCGGAAAAAGGACTGGTGGAGCAATGAAAGGTGGAGTAATTTTGCCGATGCCGACGCTGAATCGCAGTCAAATTTTCCACCACCACAGCTCAGAAGAAGAGAAAGAAGAAATCAGAAGAAGAAAGGGAAAGAAGAAGGAAAGAGCGGAAATAAAGGAGAAGAGTACTACATTTCCTCATCCGATACACCCAGGAAACATGAGCCAGGTTTCTTCTCTACAATTTACAAGGTTTTTTACCCCAAATTCACTGCAAATGAATAGACGGTGCTTGGAGATAAGGGTTTTCTAACTTTGAAGATGTACCTTGATCGTAACGCTGACTAAACACTGATTGAGCAGATAATGAATATTATTTTGTAGAATTCTGAATAATTTATTTGTTTTTAAAAGGACCATTAATCTCTTGAACGTTTAGTGATGTAATGAAACCAAAACGTTTGGGTTATTAAAGGGTAGTGTATTTTTTAAGAGCGAAAAAATCCTTCGCACACCATCCTTCGGGGGGAAGTAAAGCCGGCTGTCCCATGTTAGTAGATTTACTTCCATGTAAAAGATCCTCAAGTCTAAATGACGACTCTGAGCTAAATTCAAATCCCGTGTTTCTCGCCCAAGAAATACCTCCTTCCTCTGCTAGTTGCTAACTACTAAGAAAGGAGCGTAGCGAAATTTGCGTGGTCAGACGGAAGAGCGGGCCTGATGGCCCGCGTCTCGCCACGTAAAATAAGGCATTAATTCAATTCAATTCAATTCAATTCAATTCAATTGCAAATATGCCGGCGTTACCGTAGGCGCCGTTCATATCCACCGCAATAGCAGAGAACACCCACGAAGCAGCCCTGTCACCCCTGCGCAACCTGCTGGCGCATCGCGGAGACGCCGCGGGCCGTTTCACATGCTAATGCCCGACAGGGGCGTGGCACATGACCACAGGGCTGGCCAAAGCAGCGAATTCAGCTCAGGCCTCACGAGCAAAGATTCCAGGTGGAAACAGAGTCTTCGAATGGCAATTCTTTATCTCCATTACAGAGGATGAAACCGAAGAGGATATTGAAAATAACCGATCTAATCGAATAAGATAATTTACAATCAAGAAAATACCTAACGCACAGCACGAAATATCTACTAAAATGTCAGTCAGCATCACCCAGTTCAGTCTTCCTTTCCGCCTTATGCCAGTTGTATAAAGAAAAAAAAACGAACTCAAAAGGGTCGATGTTGGATCTACATCAGAAGTGAATGTTGGTGCCGTATTGGACATTCCAGTACAGAGTGGTAGAAGGTAGTTTTCCTTGGCCGCTGGAAAGTGAGATCCGGCGCAGACATTCCCCTCGACTTTTTTCCCCTTCAGAGAGCAGTCCCCCAGCGAGACTTCGCAACCCGGACAAACTCAAAGCTCTGGACTGAACTCCCGACCCGTGTGGCACTGTACTGCGAATGTGTGTAAGGGGAGAAGAGAGGAAGAGGCGGTGGCCCGCTTGTGAAGTTATTGCTTAGGTATTGCTCTCCAGTCAGCAGCTGAATTCGATCTAGCTACGTATCTCCGATGTCAGAAAAGGGAGTGATGAAGGAAACGGCGAAAACCACGGTCAAAGCTTTCGGCCGACGACTTTCACTCGTCGACTTACAGTTCGTCGGGCGCAACAAACTCACTCAAGAAGTCATCTGGCTTTTTCCGTGACCGAACCCGCGACCTCCCAAAGGCGCAGTCGTACGCCCGTCTCGGCCGATGGCCGAGCTGATGGCGATCATGCGCGTCTCGGCCGCGCAGCGGAGACGTTTTTAATCGAGCGCTTATCAGCCGTGGATTTACGCGCGCATTGTTCTTGGCTCCGGGCGACGCCGCCGACGCTGTACGAACAACAACGCGACGCTGCAAGCCGAGCCGCTGCCCAACACACCGCCGCAGCCGCGGACCGCAACTCTCTGCCATCCTCGCTCCCTGCCTCTCGAGACAGGGCAGGGTCAGAAACGTGGACAGGGACGAAGAAAGTGAAAGGGACAGGGACAGGGTCAAGAAAAGAGGGCAGGGGCAGGAACAGGGACGAGGAAAGGGGGCACGAACAGGGACATGGACAGGGTCAGAGGCCGGGACAGTGTCCGTGATGAGTGTGACAGGCAAGGTCAGGAGCAGGGACAGAGTCCCGGACAGAGACCGGGACAGAGACCGGGACAGAGACCGGGACAGAGACCGGGACAGAGACCGGGACAGAGACCGGAAGAGGGACAAGAGCCGGGCGCCGATGAGGGACGCTGCCGAATTTACCCAGCGCCCGAGCGATGCCTAAGAGAGTCGAACACTCGTACTCACTTGACATGGACCACTACAATTCAGAAACTTTTCTTCTTTCCTATTAACTATTCTCTTGAAAACCCCTTGACCGAACGAAGCGCGAGAGGCTCGACAATATAATACAAATCTTTTGTTTTTGAAAATTTAAACGTTTTAAGGAATTTCTGTTATTTCATACAGGTGTTATTCTCCATCCTTACAAAAAGTGTAAACATAGAATTCGCTTCCTCTATTGGATTTGAACTTCAATGCTTCGGCGTCTGTGTCACGTGCCTTGACCACCATTACATTACACGAACGAAAAACGAATTCATCTCCTGAAAATTGACTTAACTAAATCAAATAAAACACTTTATTGCAAAAAAAACATATCAATTTTTGTAACGTATATTGTCTAAAAGATTAGAAACTCTAAAACTAAGAAAGTACCTACACAACTTCCTACTATTAGGAAAGAATGTCCCAAGTGAGGTATGATATTATATTTCAAACCCAACCGTATATTATTTTAATACAATACTTTCACTTTCAGAGCAGGAAACTTCCCTTGCACAACTAAACATATAATCATTTCAACTCTTAAAAAAATAAGCATCGATGTTTAAGACGTACAGGCTATAGGATCCACCTCTTTTTTAGAGTTTTTCTTAGAGAAAAAAACCTGCGTCTTTTTACACCGCCAAATGCGTAACTTCTGAGAAGCCATGTCTCACTTAGTGTAAGAGTGTGATGTACCGGCAGTGAACTTCTTGAGCACCCTGCGCAATAGTGGACGCGATGCCGTGCCATATCATCACTGTGTCCGTGGGAATACTGACCATTAGACGAACCAGCAGAGCACAATGTGAGAGTTCCTACGGTCATCACACTGCTCTGCTTGGGAACTGACATCGACAGACGTGGACACGAACAATCCAAACAGGAAGCACATTACTTTATTTTTATTCATATTCACAATGAATTCCTCGGAAAATTACCACGAAACGTAATAAATTAATAGAGCGTTTGTTAATTTTCATGCAATGACTAGCATGCTGACGTACTATATTTCGTAACTTTGTTTTAATGTTTTGAATGAAGACCTTTTATCAATATCTTTTCACATAGTATGTATTAGTAAAGCAACTGTGAAACAGTTTATTCATATGTCCCTACAAAAAAATTATAGGGATTTATTTAACAATAGAGTTCGACCGTATTTTAAATGTAACTCTGAATGTCTCGTACAATATTACCACAACGTTCGATAATATTGTCCATCATATGTGTCTTTTGTTGAGTCTGTATTAATCAATAAAGCGTCATCACAGATTTCATTAAAATTACTTACTGTACAATAACTACTTACTTCACATATTCTATGCGAACGCTTCAATTCTACTAACGACCATTCCTCACGAGGACTCCAGAACTAAATATTCATTTTTGCTTACGCACTTGCCCTGTGTGCGCATGTTACGCACGTGCTATTGAGACATGTCTCATTCATTACGTGCAGGTTTTTCGAATCACCACATTTACTTCGCGAGCACAGAGAAAATGTCTTTCTACAACGGTCAAAGATATTTTAAAGGAAAATACACAAATTAACTTTTTATTTACGCCTGTTGTAATAATTTAATATATTGAAATCTGAGCAATAAAAATTAATACATCGATCAAATTTAAATATATTAGGAAACTAAGTGAGTTAATGATTCGGATTCTCCAAGATGAAAAGTTAATTTCCACCAAGAGTTATAGGGCTAATGCACAAAATATTAATATGAGTAGAAACTGTGCTAGTCAGTCGCTCCAAGAGGAACGTCATTGGTCGACGGTGAGCGCTACTCTTTTCCGTGGAAAAAATTGCCAGTTTTTTTTCGAAAACCCTTTTTCGTTCTAATGTAAATTTTTACAATTATAATTTTTTTCAAATAATACTTGCTCTTTCAAAATCAACACTAAATTATTACGATTAAATTAATAAAACGTTAAGAGCGCGATTTATGTTGTCTGAATTCACTTTTAGTTGTCAAAATCATGTAGACTTAGTCCGTGCCTGGGACAAGTGTAATGGATCATTACAAGAGAGAAATAAAACTGATCGCTGATTCATCTGCGATGTACAAGAGACAGCCAACTACATTTTTGGGCCCCCTCTGCGCTTCCTCCCCTCTTTTCACTATTTTTAAAATTTATTTCTCACACATTTTGCACACAGAAAATAAGTAAAACGTATAAGGAGAATGATCATCACATTTCCAACTCAAGTTGGTTGATTTTTCTGTTCCTGAGGTCTTTGTGACATTCCCGAGACTTTTGTGGGCCCCCCCCCCGGGCCCCCCCTCGCGGCCTCCACCGCCGAGCGAGCGCTTGTCGCGATCTCGTGGGGCCCATTCCGCGCTCGCCCGCACCTCCTGATCTGCAACGGCGCTCCCCGCCCGAGCACCTGCGAAGGCTTGCCAGCCCACGAACAGCGTTTCACCTCGCCCGCCCCCGCGAAGCCGCGCGCGCCCGCCCAGGCCGCGAAGGGCCCCGAAATTCAATTTGGAATGTTCCCGCGCAATGCGCAAATTTCCGGAAGCGAACCCCCTCCCCCTTCCTTCCCCTCCCCCCTCCCCCCACCCACTCGCCACGCAGCGCGGCCCGCCTCCGCGCGGCGGCAGATGGAACCACCAGCCACCGCCAGCAACTTACCCGCTTTCAATTTCCGTAGATTTTCCCGCAAGTTAGTGGGGTCGCGAAGCGAGCGAGCAAGCGAGCACTCCCTCTCCCCGCAGAAAGCAGTTTCGGGGTTTCTTTGAGCGGATCAAATGAAGGAAAGCTCCTTTCGCCCGGCCCCGGCCCCGCCCCCGCCCCCGCCCCGCCAATGCAATCACACCGCTGCCCGCGCCGCCGCCCGCTGAAACATACTTTTTCTGGGCGGACGGCGGACAACGGTGGGCGGCGGGGGCGAGGCGACGGCTGCCCGTGGGAGACGAGCACAGGTTAGAGGAGGGCGGGGTGGACGGAGGTGAGACCGATGAGCTAAACGGAATGAGAAGAGGGAGGAAATGGAAAGGATTGAGCCAAGATCGACGAGGAAGCGATATTTTGGTTATTTATTTCCATTCTCCAAGAGTTCGTCACGTCGACGTATTCCGATCTACTTTTCTGGCTTACATTTCTGGCCAACGTGAGAACGAATTATAGTAATCCATATTGTAATAAATATGTGCTACATATGTAAAAAATATTATTTAAATAAATTATCGACGCTAATGAATAGTGCTGCACAGAACGAATATCACTTTCGTAAAAAATCTACATGAACTCAATTTCATTCGTGTCATGGAGTTAAATATTTGTTTACTGCGCTACATTTTATTATTCTATAGTATTTACAAAAAGAAGAGATATACCATTGAGACCAACATCATATTCTGACAACTAATATTACCTTATGCTTTTTTGCTTTATTGTACATGTAAATCTTTATAATCTTTATACACTAGAGGCAGGATCAAATATATTCTAAATAACATCCATCCCAGGCTTCTCTCCTGATATATTCTTCAGTTCACTTCTTATACTGAGCCTTCTTTACTTTTTGTTTCGCATGAAAATAGCAACAAACAGTCGTCTCAAATTCTTACTTCATGAGCCTAAAATTTTCCACTAGCGTTTAATGTACAATAGTACACGAAGTAAACCGGAATCTTCAACTTGTTGTCTATTTCTATAGTTCGTCTTCCTCCCCCTGTAAAGGATCAAGTACTCCCTTAATACGCTGCTGCCACAGTAGTGCATGTTTCATTCGAATAAACTAACTACAAGAAACGTCAAGAGTCCTTCGAATGTCTAATTCCACACGCATTTCTCCGTCCGCAAGGAAAAAAAAGTAATTTGAGCGTCTGCCAACGAGCGCGTCCATTGGGAGGGTTTTTTTGTGAAGGGCGGATGAGGGCCAAGGGCCCGCGCGTAGCCCTTCCGCTTCCGGCAGACACCCCCCCCCCCGCAGGAGGCCTGCTAACGCCTCTATCCCCTCCACCCGCCAGGGCCATCTGCGCGCGCTCATTTCACCGCAGCCTGCCATCCTACCACTAAAGGCACAGCGGAGATCTGGGAGAGATTAAAACCCGTATCAAGGCGTATCACGCTCAAGGCACGAATACTCGTTTCAAAGCTCTGGTGTTGTGCACGGAATACCACCCCTCGGACCTCGATAGCCCGAACTTCGGATAATTGGGATATTCTTTCTCCAGACTAATTCTATTGAAGAATCAGTGATTATCATCAACCGCTCTCTTCACGCAATCGTTTCGTAGTTGATTTATAATAGCACACGTTCTTTGACATAAGTTTTCAAATTTATTCTTATTCGGAATACAGTATTATCAATTGTAGATATCAATTAGTATCTGCAATTGATAATACATTTGTTTGAAATATATGAATACAAGTTTCTGCGTAGTAATAAAAACATTGGTCCGTGGATTTTATTACACTTACACACTTCTTTCTCATAGATTTTCGATTTTAATTTATTATATGAGTTGCCTTTGGGAGGCTAGGCTTTTTGTACACGAAAGTTTGTGTAACCCCGCAAACGGTAATAAAATTTTATGTACGTTTCGTGTATTTAGAATTTATTTCTGAACAAAACGTGTAAACGGAATATTTTGCTCGATTTTTTCAAACACAACATTGCTCTCGGAGCCACATAAAGTGAAGTGAAGACGACGTGAGTGTTTTTTTGTTGTTGTATAGTTTCTGACAAAGGGAAACTCAGCATGAACATACGTACGGAACTGCTGTCATCATGTCAAGGCCCATTTGTAATGAATATACATTACTAATTTCCAATGTGCACAGAAGTTGAAAGAAAACTAGGTCGCTTTTTTATATACCCAGGACTTCGGGAAAAATACAAAAACAATGAGTTCAGTTTCGATTTTGACTGAAAAACACAAATATATGATTTTTTGTTCCATCTATACTCATGCTGCGCGTTCTAAATTCTCATATTCAGTGCGCCACTGATTACAAAACTAACATAGCAAGGCTTCAATGAAGAGAGGTGGCAGCATTTTCGCTGCAATGGGGTAACCACTTTCGTACAACTACACATACAGTAGGATAACGTGCATCGTTTGCATTCACCGATGAAATACTGCAATAAAGTGGTAAGTAAATGGTGTGTGGTGACCTGAGAGTGGAGATTAATACGATAGCGGTAGTATTTGTAATGCAACTTTCATTCGCAGCTTTAAATGTGAGCCACGCCCGCAAACATCCGTCTCCATTTTACTCTTTGCGTCGCACCACCTGAACAAACGGACGCGCGACCAGCCACGCCAGCGACAGGCAGGGAGCGCCCCCTTCGCTGCCTGCGAGTTCGTCAATGACAACTCTTGGAATTTAACGTTGGAGTTGAATCGTTTATTCCAGAAAGCCGTCAAAAGCCAAAATCTAAAAACGTGTTAGCGGTGAAATATTGGTCCATAAGGACACACACATCGTTTAGTGCATATTTACAATAAAAAATACACATTTATCAACTGCTTTAATATTTTTAAAAAATATTTTGAAATCAGAAAAACTGGGACACTTTTTCTGAGTTTTCTAGATATGAGGAATTTGGCGTTTGACGGGTTTCTGAAATAAACGATTCAAATTATACCACCTGACAATATTTGAAGGAAACATTTCTTTTCGCATTGACCAAATTTTCACCAGGGCTTAAAGCCTTAATTCATTAACCTCACGCCCACTCACAACTCTCTCTCTCTCTCAATATTTCTAATACTTTTATACGCCAAATCATGTTTTCTAGTACCTGGACTTGGTGGGAGAGTGGAAGTGATTCTTCTTTCTAGCGAGACGAGTAACATAATTGTTCTTTACTTGGGAAGAGTAAAAGTAAGTAAGCACGATTTATTCAAAGACGAAAAAGAAATGAAGGAAACTAGACATGCAGCTATCTTCAAAGAAATTTTTCTAAGTATTTAGATATGCAGTAACCATGACACTGACGTTACCAAATATTCCTTGGAGCCATTAAATATCACATTAGTTTTCTGCGTCGTTTTCTTGGAACAACTCCATGTAGCAGAAAGAAATTTGTTGACACTATTGAATAATTGATTGGTAATAATATAATTGATTATTGAATAATTGAGATGATTGAATACTTTTTTAAAATGAGTTCCAAAATTTTGACCTTGAATACATGTATGAAAGAGAAATATCTCGACTTTTGTTTTTTACATCTAACTTACAACCCTATGACCAACATATTCAGCTTTCCAGGTAATATTATTACCAATTACAATTTTATTTATTTAATTTCAAAATGTAGAACATAGAATAACATTTAACATAGAATTTTTATTAGAAAATATACATTTTCCCTATTATATTGCGAATGATATACAACACAAATCTTGAAAGAAAATGTCTTTATTGATATTTTCTTTCTAGTTGGGTGTTGTTAGAAATGGGAATGTTACCTTATGGCGTATTTATTTTCGTTACCTCTTTCTTGCATTTTTAAAGTAATATTTCAGTAACCCAAATATCTCACTCATTTCAAAAACCACCAGCAATAATCCCTAAATACCCCACCCATTGAGGAGCCCAGTAGGGTCATCCTCATTATTTATACTGTGTATTATTGTGTACATATGTACCGCAACCAAACAGTTCTGTAAAGTGGCTATATACGCTGCATCTGAAACGTATTGAATAAACATTTTTAAAAAGTCCAATTCGAGTGTCTACGGTTTGCTACGAGCGTGTTCTCGACGCGCGTTGGAGCTCTTCATTTCTGCTGGCGCCTCTGCTTCCGGAGTAGCGAGCGGGAATGCATCCAGGGGCGGGCGGGGGGGCGGGGCGGCGGGCGGGCGGAGCGAGCGGGCGAGCGAGCGGGCGGCGGCGCGGCGAGCGGGCGGGCGAGGCGAGCGGGCGACGCGGCGAGCGGCGAGGCGGCGAGCGGGCGGGGCGGGCGAGGGCGGGCGGGCGGGCGGGCGGGCGGGCGGCGTCGCCCCGCAGCTGGGGTGCGGGGGGGGGGGGGGCAGTGAGTGGATGGGGGGCGGCAGCCGGTGTGTGCCCGCGTCACCTGCAGCGGCGGCGGCAGCGGCCGCCAGCTGCGGAGGCGGCGGCAGGTGCCCCCCGGCGCGGCGGCGGCGGTGCTGCTGTGGCAGGTGGCGGCGGCGGCGGCGGCGACGACGACGACGGAGAGGCGGTTGCACGGACAGCGGGGCTGGCGGCGTAATGGAAGTGTTTGTGAGAGATGGTATTGTGTGGTGTGATTGCGATGTTTGTGTCGGGTGGTGAGGGTGGAGGTAAGTGTTAGCAGCAGAGGTGGAAGATGTGTGGTGGTGCAGGCAGATAGAAGTGCCAGTGGTTTAGGGGGGCTGTGGTGATGGTGATCGTCATGGTGATGGTGGTGGTCAAGGTGATGATGGTGGTGGTGGTGAAGACGGTAGTAGAAGTGGTAGAAGTAGTGATAGTGACAACCTTCGTGGTGGTGGTGGTGGGAGAGGAGAGGCTGGCAGTGCTGGTGATACTGGTGGCCATGCTCGTAACTGTGGTGTTGGGAGCGATTCATCAAGCAAAGCTAATAACAAAGATGAGGCAGACCGATGGTGATGCTATGGTGATGGTGATAAGGTACCAAAGTCGCAGCGGCAGTTGTGGCAGTACAAGTGACTGGCACCGGCTAGGGTGATGATCTGAACAATTGTGACGAATTGCTAGTTATTTGACCGCAAGTGATTGTGGGAAATAAAATGCAGTTTACACACAATAAACACATCTTTCCCGTTCAATTTACCGTCACGTGCTAACGTGTGAAAAAATGTCGAATGTCGCGATTATCTTTCTGGTGGAATTTGAGTTTTACTAGACAGATTTTTATGCAAACAGACCGGGTGTGCTAATAGAAGAGTAAACGAACGAGGGAACGGGAAAGCAGCTCGCAACTTTACGCTCATCGCCAAACGAACTCGTGGTTCAGTAACAACACGTTTAGCAGCACATTGTTAATTCACAAAGAGCAGCATGCAAACGCGCAAAAGTAATCAAGCCTTAAATGTAAAGAGCATTCAGTGTCGCTACAAACAGACTGGACAAGGGCGGTAGGACAATGTATTTTATTCGGAACGATGTGGAGAGGTTACAAATCCTCCGCACTTCAGGCTGCTCCGACATACAGGAGGATTCAATACATCCCGACTCTCCAGAAACATTGAATTTTTGAGAACTTTTTAAGAGCAAGGATTTTCTTACTAAAAACATGCGTTTCACTCAATGTAATTTCAAAACGTATATTTTACTGAAATGAACAAATCGACAAGATATACAATATTTAGAATATGAAATCTTCAGCAAAAATAAAATATGAAGATCGTTGCGAAACGAGCGGAGAAAGGAATATAGAGTATCCCGTATGATGTGAATTTAGAAGGACGATAAAATGAGATCACTCAACTAATTGAAGCAAAGTAGTCCACAGTACTTCATACAAATAATAATAATAATAATAATAATAACAACAAAATATAGTCCTATTATATTCGTAAATAATAATCAAAACGTAAAGAAATAAAATTTTGAGTTAAAAATTGCTCTTTCTCTGGTATGAATCTTTTTACATTTACTTTTCATACCTTTTCATTAGTGTTAGTAATTATTACATTAAAAAATATGTTATAAACGTTTCGCATTTTTTCTCCATCTTTCACTTTTCCAGCCTATTGCCTGGAAGGGAAACTCGCAGATTTGCTTTCGTTGAAACTAATTTATTCTGTTGCTTTGTACAACAAGCTGTACTTCAATTCAAAAATACGTTATATATTTGAAACCGACAATTATTAAGAATAAATTAATTTCACTAGTCAATGAATTTCCGACTGATACATTTCCTCTGCGGGATAGATCTTTTTCATACTAACAATGTGGTTAAATAATTATAGGAGATAAAATAAGCAAAGTATTATCTTGTGTAGATTGTAAATAACATTACAATAACAATTAGTCACTCAATCGATTTCTTTTAATTATTTTTTTAGTGAAAGTATGAAAATTTTAAACAAATTAGGAGTTCCTTGAAGAATATAATAAACTAAAATGTCTTGTAGTATAATTAACGTCATCATATAAGCTCAAATACGTTCCAAAGAACGCTAACAAGTTAGTAATCTGGACCATATGCAAAGACAAATTGTAAAGCATGCTTTGTCAAGCTTATCAAGCAATATCAAGTGAACAAGCAATATCACTAATTGCTAATTCGGCGAATTAGTTACTTTTAAAAGCTCAGTAAAATCTATAGGATGTGGCATGAAAGACCAAGCACCCCCCATCCCCACCCAAAAAATGTATATAGGGAGCATGAACCATAAACCGAGATTTTCGCTGATATGGCAATTATCGTGGTCTTCCGAGTGCTGCCGACGCAAATTTCGTTCCACGGGCTGCAGGCGCGCAGAACCTGGACGTGCTGGCAACGGCGGCGGGGGCGACGCGGCGTGTCAACTACACGTGAAGGGACAGGTGGGGTGTGTGGAGGGAAGGGGTAGGCGGGGGCCGCTTCCGCCTGGCTGCGTGCTGCGCGCCTCGCTGCCTGCGCCCGCATGGCGACTGCGCACGCGCGCAGGTGGGGGGCGGCGGCGCAGGTGGCGGCGCGGGCGGCGGTGCGGGTGGCGAGTGGCGTGCGGGTAGGTGATGGGCGGAATAGGTGGCGGGAAGAGTGGGTGACTGGAAGTGTAGGGGCGGAAAGTGTGGGCTGCGGGTGGGCTACGGGTGGGCGGCGGGGGTGGCGGCGGGGTGGCGGCGGGCGGGCGGCGGGGTGGCTCGCGGGGGCTGGGCGGGGTGCGGGGCGCGGGGTTGGGGCGGCGGGGTGGGTGGCGCGGGGTGGCTGCGGGTGGGCGGCGGGGTGGGCGGGGTGCGCGGGGTGCCGGCGGCGTGGGTTGGGCGGTTGGGTGGGCGGCGGAAGGGGGGGGGCGGTGGTGGGGCGGGGGCGGCGGCGGGGGTGAGGTCGCGCGGGTGGGTCGGCGGGTGGGTGCGGGGTGGTTACGGTGTGGCGGTGGTTGGGGTGCGGGGTGGGGGGGGTGGGCGGCGGTGTGTTCGGCGGGTTGGTGGGCGGGCATGGAGCTGGAGGGGTGCGGCGTCGGCGAGCCGCGGTCGGCGGTGGGCAGTGGCGGTGGGCAGTGGGCAGCTCCTAGCCACGTCACGCCCCCCGGACCACGTCCACCGACGCCTCGCGGACGCTTCACGCTCCGCGGATGAAGCAAACTCCAACACCCACTCACTCCCGCTCCCCACAGGCTGAGATGGCGCAACAACTGCAGCGTATCTGCCCTGAGGTCCGAGGCTTGCAGCCCTGACGGAAGCACATTTGCGACACGTTGCGTTCAATTCAACCGATGTCAGGAAGGTAATTCTCTGGCCGGCTGCTCCGAGCCGAAGTTTTCTGCGGTTTCTCCAATCAATACCAGGTGGATGCCGGAGAAGTACCCTAACAAACGGGTCACGGACCGCGCGCGAGCTCCTCTACCTCTTGCTTGTCCTATCCTCACCCCTAACACCACGCTTACACGCCCTGTACTATCACATATATTGAGACCAAACGGGAGCGTAGGGATTCCCTCTGCTGGGACGGTTCCCAGGTAGGTCGGCAACGGATTTTTACGTTCCAGCAGGAAATAAAAACTACCACACACCGGGATATTCCATACACTACACTTATGGGACCAATGGCAAAAGCAGTTGACCCACCGGGAAACACAAAATAGTCCGATCATCCGATTTTCACATCCTCAACCAACTGTCAATCGCAATCAAGTTTTGCCTCCGGCTTCTCTCAATCCTCCACCCAAAAGCTAAGGCGTCCCTTCACTTGCTTCTGAGCTCTCATTTTCTTAAATGCGAGAAAAGTAGAGAGTTATTTATTTCATTCCCAGTTCTACGAAATCAAATCTGAAGCTAGTTTTCGTTTCACGGAAGGATTTCTTGTTGTGGCTATCTTCGTATTCAATTAAGTATAGGTATTTTGAGAGAGAGAAAGAGAAAGAGAAAGAGAGAGAGAAAGAGATGATATATTTACGCAGCTCAAGAAATAGTGCAAAGATGTCATATCACATGCAGTCTGTATCGTTTCTGGCGACGTATACATAAACAATAATATAAATGGACAATCCCCAACTCCATCACACTTCTCTAGAAACTCTTTTAAACCAAACCGCGATTTTGCAGTTCAAAAAAACCTCCTTTTGTAGTTAATTGGATGAAAATTTACAATCCAGTTCTGAAATACGGCGTTTTTGTAATTAGTTTGTTATAGTATTTTCATTGCGGGAATATGAATTTTATTTGTATATTTCCTTTTCTAAGATGTTCTAGCTTATTCTAGATGAGTACATAGTATATGAATACATAATATCAATACAAATCATTATAATATGCATATATTAAAAGCAACATCAACATTATGCGTTTGTTTGTCCGTTACGTTGTGTTTGTAAAATATTGACATTGATTTAGGTATGTTTTTGATATCCAGTAAAATGTTCTATTCATCATTAATTACCTTTTTCACAAGTGGGTTAAAATAAATCACACCGCTGTGCAAGCCTTTCAAAATTCAGAGAATATTTTACATATTTACTGTTGGTATGTATTTTGGCATCTCCCCCTCACGAATGCGATGCACAAAGAGAGTTCTCTTTTCAAATGTTTCCTACGTTCCTGAGAGAGATCCAGGCCGAGTAGAAGTTCTATATCAAGAACCCATTCCACAATTGTAAGTTCGTAATAATTATTTAGAGCAAACAAATATTGAACGTGTAGGTTACAAAATAAAAACGCCTTCATTATCAAACGCCGCTTTCTGTTTTATATAACCAATTAAAATATAGGTGTTGTGGTAAGATATCTTTGGCATTTTTAAAATAATTAAAGATGTTGTCATTGCCAACAATATTTTTTAATTCAATAGCAGCTTTCGATGGCTTAGCCATCATCATCAGTTGTTGGCAATGACAACATCTTTAATTATTTTAACCAATTAAATGCTATGAAGTGCAACAAGGGCTATGAAAGTTACGCGAAGAAGATCGCGGCATGCTAAGGCTTGGCTGCAACTGGCGGCTGTAAATAGGGAAGGAAAGGCGAGACGAAGGCGACGTAAGCGACGGCGCGGGCGGAGCTGAAAGCGAAGCAGAAGAAGAGGAGGCGAGTGAAAAGGCCAAATGGAGGGAGATAGATGAATGAAAGTGGGAGGTGAACGAGTACGAGGGTAGGATTGGGGGAGGGGAGGAAGCGAGGACGAATGGTGATAGACGGGGGATGGAGAGCGGACAAAGCGGAAGAGAGAAAGAAGAGTGCAGGTATTAATCGCGCAACTTTTCTAGAAGCGCCAATGACCTTGCTTCCCCTTCTGTGCACAATGCATAGCTGAAGGCGAAAGCTCGCAGCAAGCACAGATGACAACATTCCAAACATATTCATGGCGCGGAAATAAAACTATTTTTCTGTTGAAAACAATTACAGATTTATTACAGGAGACACCTAGGACTCCCTACAGAGTTAGGAACGCAAATTATCGAGTGTGTTGCGAAGGCATAATTGATTCTCCAGAGATTGGCGTTTGCTCCATAAAATCTAATGGGTGATTACGTAACTAATACCCCCCATCTATGCGCATTCTCCAATCCGTCGGCAAGAAAAGTTGCGCGAGTTAATAGGTGTTGGGTGGGAGCGCAGACGGGCTGTAAAGCGGAAGAGTGTCTGGGGGCATGAGAGTAGGAAGCGCGGGGAAGGGGCGGCGGAGGTGGTGGGGGACAGACGGAGGCGTGGCGGGGATGGGGGGCGGGGAGGGGGGGGGAGGGGGCTGGTCGCCGCCACCGTGCTCCGCTGATGACGAACCATCTGCTCCGGAGACTCCGCGCAGACGCCTCAGACGCCGCTCAGACGGAATCGCTTGCAATTCGAAGCTCCACTTATCACACCAACTCTCATTCAGTAAGCCTCTTCCACTGTTTTCTCACTGCGTGCTCATAAGCGCCCGCTTCCATTCTTGGTCTCGTAGGAGTTAAATTGAGAAACAAAACAATTCCCCCCCCGCCGCCGCTGGAAGGGCGCCCGCCGCGGCCACTGGCTCCCTGAACCAGATTCGAGTACGGTTGATATGGTTCCAAACTGAAGATTATGATAAGTTCCAGTGTCTGTTCACGACATAATGAGTATTAAGTAATCCTCTGAGAGACAGGTATCTCCTATCTCTCAGACGACTCAACTGCATCAACACTACAAACTAATAATAAGATATTCCACAGTTACATTTAATTAAATTTACAATTTATGTAAAAGTCTACATAAAATCTAAATTTATTTTTATGAAACAAATAATATGTATATACTTTAAGTTTTCGCCTTTTTATAAACGTTGTATCAAAACATTTATCTACGCATTTCTGATCAATTTGTACATTACGCATGTACTTAAGGAACGATTCGTGCACTTCATTAAATATTGTATTGTATACCCGCACGATCTGATAAAAACAGGTGATTTACTACGTGTTTTTACAGGAGTCTTCAATGGCAATGATTCCTTTATTTGCTTTGTTCATTCTCATGTATAGACCTATTAACTATTTAATTTTATAGATCTATAGCCTACAATGCGTTTCTTTTAACCTGACGATACGCACACACATCAGAGCTATTTCGAATTTCTTGCCCTCTTTTTAGATGATACGCACACACTTTTGACGATACGTACACACATTCAGAGCAACGTGTATAGTTCAAGGAGAAAAGATTATGTGGACACTGAAAAAACCTGTATCTCTTATCTTTTATTCGCTTTTGCAATTTTAACTTACAGCCATTCCTCATGGTAACTGCGCTAAACCGCGCCACCACGGGCTGTCTGCTGGCGATTAATGAGCAATGACCGAAACTGATGGGGCGACCTGCGCATCAATAACAGCCGAAATTGCAGCTGTGTCTCCTTCATGACACGAATCTTTTGTCTCGCCCCCTCCTCCCGCGCCCATTGCCCACCGCTGAGCGAGACGGTGACGCGAACCGCGAGGCCCACACCCCAAGAGCGCAGCACTCGCTTCCACTTGCGAATTTCCTAACTACGCCCTTTCGCTACTCCTCTGCGCGTGCGACTTTACTCGCGCGAAAAGGCGAATTTACTCGCGCGAAAAGGCGACTAGACCCCGTGCGAAAAGGCGACTAGACCTGCGCGAAAAGGAGACTAGACTCGCGCGAAAAGGAGACTAGACTCGCGCGAAAAGGAGACTAGACTCGCGCGAAATGGCGATTTTACTCGCGCAAAATGGAAATATTCAATTTGCAGAAACTTTATGAAGGAAACAGTCAAAAGAATATTCTTTTGTTAGTTTAGTTGAAGGAGCTAGCTTACAGATCTCCCAAATTTTAGCGAGAAACAAGATTCCTTGAAAAACTTGTAAATCGAAACTTCCAAAGTTTACTGAAACTACCAGCGAAAGTTTTCAAGGAAACCGTGTAAGATGAATTTATTCTCATTTCCTTCTTAAAAAATGAACTATAAAGCGAAGAAGAACAGAAGATGAGAGACAAATACATTTCCGAAGAAAATGTTAAAGTAATTTAAGTATATCAAATAGTTCAGTATAACGTATTAACAATAAAAAAACTTGTATATAGATTTTATTTTCTAAGGAAGTGGCTCAATTAAATAGAGATTCGAAGAAATATTGTTGAAAATCGTTTGACAGTACAGAAGCTGTCATCAAGTTCACGCCACTCGTTCATAACCTAATTATCAAAATGTATTGCCGCAAGTCTTTCACTACTAATGTATTATAATATGGAAATAGTCTTCGAATCTGAAATATCAATATTTGTCTCGAGAGGTATAGAATAACGTCGAAGTCTCGAAGGAGAACCATTTTATTACGTCTCTGCTGCTGCATCCTTTTACATATTTGGTCATCCTAGTCAGTATTATATTTTAAACTTACAGCCGTTACTCTTTAAGTTTAGAAAGCCGAAATATTGCAGTTTGGTCTTATCGACTTCCTGTTTCGAAGACAAGACAGTGCGGACAGGAAAAGGAGGAGAAAGTGTATGTAAAAAACATGGCATGGAAGGAAGCCTTGTTAGAGCACAAAGGGACATATTTGTAGATTGTGGGTTACATGGTTAAATTCCTGGGGAAGCAGAGTTGTACGTGAGGTAGATGGTAGGCGAGAGAAAGTAAAGATAAAGTGTAATTCTATGCATCGGAAGTACAACGGGGCCTCTACGTACAAAGAGGGCGACATCCGTCAACGGGAGCAAAACGCGCGCCCTCCACTCGAGGAATGTATGGGGCGCGCGCGCAGCGGAAGGAGCGGGATGGGAGAAGCGGAGCAGTAGTGCGGGGAAGGGGCGGGGAGGGTAAGGCGGGGCAGGGAGAGGAGGGTGGGCGGGGTTAGGGCGGGGAGGGAAAGGCTAGGCGGAGAGGGCGGGACAGGGAAGGTCGGGACGGGAATAGGTGGGGCTGGCCGAGCGGGGACGAGCTGTAGCACGGAGTACGGATGACGGCAAACCGTACAGTTACACGGATGACATGGGTCGAGGAGAAACGGAATGTGGACAAGGACCGGGCGGGAGGGGGCGTGGGTTGGCTAGTGGGGGAGGGAAAGCGAATAAGGGGATGGCGTATCGTGACTTTGCGGATTGATTGATTTTATTCCTGAAGGTGGCAGTATTCCTTTCACACTGGAATGCGATCTACAAGTCGCGTTGATTGCTGGGAATTTCCTTCCAGATATGCTCCACCCAGCGGACATTCACCCAGCAGGACTGCTACAGAGATCTCAAAGTTGTGGTAAAGTGCACGACGCGTAAATGTGTGTGAGGAAGGGCAGTAGGATAGACAAAGGAAGAGGTAGGAAAGACCTCGCCGGTCCGTGCCCGTTGATAAGTAATCCTTTCGGCATTATCCTGGTGTTGATCGGAAGAAACATTGATAAACTTCGATAGAGCAGCCGTCTACTAGCTTTTCTTCCGACAGAGGCTGAAATCCACCACTGTCAGGTTTTGCAACTCGAGGGCAGAGCGCTGGCAGAGGCGGCCGGCGGGTGGGGGGTGGGGGGGGGGCGAGGCGGGAGGGAGAATGGCTCGCGCTGGAGCATCCGGGCGGTCCTGCGACCGCAGCCATCGAGCGCTTCAATGACTTGCACATCAGCGCAGGACAGCGGGGGTAGAATGAGACTTTTGAGAATCACACAGACAGCGTTTTCAGAGCGGAGACTCAAAAAGCAAGAAAGAAAATTACTAGTAGAGCATTTCTGCTGCAATAAGGTTCTTTGAACATTTCACGCAAGTTTTAATTCTACTGAATAATATTTTTTAATTGCATTCTTATGCAGAGTTGTCAACTTGAAAATAGACAAATACATTGAAAAACAAAAAAGTGCATGTTCATTTAGTATTTAATTCTAAGGATATTTACTGCAAATTCCAGTGATAGTCAGAGTCAAGGAAGAGTCAAAAATAAGAATCGATCACTGTCAGAGAAGTGTAATGTGAATCTCAAGTATATTATGTTCAGTAAAGACGTTCT
>BOPP01000035.1:4000362-4043408 GCA_017312745.1 Gryllus bimaculatus
GTCCGGAAGGGGGGGAGCGCCTCACACCCTGACCCAAGACACAACGGCAAGGGAACCACAGCGCGCGATTTCTGGCCCTGCAGCAAGGAGCAGATCCAGCCGATGATAATTCTTGTTACACTGTATATGTTTGTAGCGTATTTATGATACTGTGCAATTTTATTTTTAAATAATTACATAATTCTAACAACAATATTTAAATTAAGTTTGGCAAATAATAAATGTAACAATCGTTTTCTTCGGCGTTGGGTGGGGGACATGGTCTCAATCCCTCCCCCTGGATCGGTCACTGCCTGCAGCCAATAAGAATTCCAGACCCCCCTCCCCCCCGACGCGACTTGGGTCTCCGGCTGCTCCTTATGCATAATAGAGTATAAACTACGAGTCTGTACCGTTGCGAATGCAACTCACTGAAATATTTTTTAGTAAAACATTTCGTCTCCCCGTTTCTTTTTTAGGCACGCGACAGATGACGTGCGAAAGCTACTCACTGAATTTTTATACTTGAATTTTTGTGACATGGCTGGTCTTTTTACTCACGGCGACAATTTTTGCCGCGAATGTCACCTTTCAAGTTCAAAGATGTTAAAAGAAACAAAATCCTTTCAAATTATTTTGCGTATTTAGAATACTTTCCTTTGTTTGGCTAGGTATTTCGGACCGTTCCTGTCAACGTGTCCACATAAAATCGGAAGCTTTAATTTCTGAAACTAAAATTCACAACCAAACGTGCAGAGTACGATCCAAAAGTCTCCTTTCTTAAAATCCGAATGAAATAAAATTCATCAATAAATATTTCTACACTGAAATGTCAAAGTTAAAATGCCTGCTAACCATACGGCATAAATACTTTTGAAAAACCTCGCAAGTCCTCTAGAAAAATACGATTGCGGAGTCAAATAATAAATAATGGAGACTCACCATAATGCAAACATTACACCGCACCACAAATGCGCCAGAACTCACCTGTAACAAGACGAGAAATATTAGAATAAACACTCTCGAAACAATAAAATAACAAATACGTCATGAAATGTGAGATCTGTGAAAATGAGTGGGCGAAATAAAAGCTATCTCGAAATCTTTGTTGATGAGTCGCGAATTTCAGATCAAGGAAAATATTGTCATTTGAGTTTTGTAAGAGTTATTATTTCAGAGACCCCTGTTATGTTTAAGTGACAGCTTAGAATCCCTCGTTTCGTTTATGACCAGTTTGGGGCTGTATACGTTTATTTTACAAGGAAATACGAAATTTTGCAATTAACTTCTAATAACAAAAATTGATAAAACTTCAAAGAAATATATTTTATTTGCCAATAGATGGCACCTGAGAAGAGGGTGGGGAACCCGAGAAGACACTCTGGACTAAAGATATAAGGACACTAATCTAGAGGAAGTATGTGCCATTGTGCAGCACCACTAGTTGATAAGCGTGACACTTTTGAAAGGCATTATCAGGGATTGACGATGTGTATGAACAACTGAAGAAGATTTCTAGCGGCAAACAATATGGTACGATGTTTCTCAGAAGATGTCACGTATGTTTTGTCGCCTTCCCGTTTCTTAGTACGTCTAGCATCGCACCAACATACGAATCTCGCAGCAAGAATTTGCAATTTATTGCAAATTCTAATTGCAAAAAATTATATTAATCTGAAATGCTATTTCAAAACAACAGTGATGATCGAGGTAATATGTTAGAGAAAACGAATTATCAGAATTAGGTGATTATTTTTTTATGCGTTTTCACAAAAATGCTTTCTTGCTTCTGACTATTCTGAGAAACGTCTAACATTTTTTTCAAAATATCCAGCGTCTAAAAAGCAACAAAGTAGGATTAGTATGAAGTTATCATCATTTTTTTACTTTTCTATTCACAACCAAATTTAGATCGGACACAGACGCTTACAAGGTGACATATAATCTTTGATATTTATAGTAACATTGGAAACATGATTGTCCAACATTATCCACAATATTGGGCGTGGAAAAAATTAAATTTTATACTTGGTACAGAAATCGCTTGATTCATCAAGAACATTGAATTCCCCGAATCACGTGGACGTCTCCAGTAACTTCCCCTCCGTTTCCACGCAGTCGCCCATCTCTGAGTGGACCCCGCCTCGCGCCACGAGGTGAATCGGCGTCGACGGCGGCAGTCGACGCGCCTGCGCACTGAAGCCGTCGGATGACCCTGGCGCGCGTCGAGCAGAACGCTACCTGAAGTGGGGCGAATGACAATGATGAAATCGGCCCCTCGCTCCCCGCGCACGGAGCGCGCTTCCGCCAGGCGTTTCGCAACCGGAAGCGCGCGCCAATCAGAGCGCTTCGCCACCCGCCCACGCCGCCCGCGCCGCCCCCGCTGCCCACCCAGCGCTAACGCCGCCCGGCACGGCTCGACACGGCACGGCGACGTGTCGGAAGTCGTTGCGTCTCTCCACAATATACACACACACCGGTAACGGGCGGCCAAAAATTAGCCGCCGGGGTTTCGCTTCGGGAGCCACAACGGCGCGTCCTCGCCATGTCGATCAGTGTTACCAACCACACAACGCAAGTATGCGCGCAGGCCTCGACGTAGACACCCGGACACGTCTAATCAGTTGATCAATAGCTATCAATCACTAACTGAAGATGACAACGCTGAATACAATGTGTGAATATGTGTAGGTGTATAAGAGTCGTTTGACATTTCCACCTCAAGAGATGAACAAATGGTAGGATGATCGTAACGATACATTACTCGTCAAAATCAATGGTAAAGGAATAAGAAGTAAGGGTATCCGAAAAAGCTGCAGAAGATCTGCCCCGAATGCATTTAAAACGATAGACAGTCATGCTAAAAAATCTGAAGCGAGACTGTTCTGAACAGTGACCACCTTTTTCATATTCAGCCTGAGTCTCCAGAGCGTAAAGAGATTCGCCTAGTAAATGTAATTCTAGTTGTATTGGTAGTTTTCTATATGTGATGCTAACCATTCTCAATCCACCCGAAACCAAATTACTTGATAACCACCACAACAATTTCAAACCTCATCATTTGACTTCGTGAATTCGGCGGCCGTTCCAGTTCCGATACTCCCTGTTAAGGATGCAACATCGATGCCAACGTTCTCATCTTCCATGTTTCTATAAAAATATCGACGTTTTAAATACAGATCTACAGAAGCCGACGTTTTACTAATATTATTGTATTGTTCAAGGTGGTTTTACGTTTTCGACATTTTGTTCGTAAATAAAAACTTCCCTAATAAAAACTAAATTATGAAATAATAACTGATGATACCTCTGTCAGTTTGTGTCATCGAACCAAACGTATGCTCTTTGTACTATCTCCATCAAGCAGAGGATCTCTTCCCGGAGAGATGGCCCCGATACCCTGCTATTTCCTGCAACTTTCCGCGTATTTCCACTCTAAGAGTCGGTCAACGCATGTGCCGTGGGCGAAGGGCCTCTCTATTTCTTCCCTTACCCTTCTTATGCGAACTGAGGACTAACCCTTTTGAGAAGACCTTAGATGCTCACACTTTGAAGCTATGTCCACTACTATTATTTTTTACTTTGTTTTCAATTCAATGTTTATTATTAATTAATACACCCGAATGTTGCGATATGAAAATAGAAATTTGTTCGATTTGTATGAACTAGAGTGAACTATTGAGTGATGCGGCGTCGGTTACCATGGACGCAAGTATGTTAGACACGGGATGGATTTCGCTAGAGAATGGACGCCTGAACGTAGGCCGGAAATATTAATGTGCAGTCCTGATTTAAAACCCTATTAGTAGCTACATCAAGATATTGGAAGTTTGGCGAAATCACGAGGAAGGTAATTCTGTAAGTCGATCGGTGGTTCGAAAGTAAGGAACATTTGCCTATTTATTCTGGTTGTAAGATTTCTCGAACAATATATACACACTTTAAGTGCAAAGTCAATTTTTGCTTTGTAGTTGAACTTAAAGTGTTATTACCTCACGAGAGAAATCAACAGTCAGCGACGTTTGATGAGTGGTAAAATAGCTGCAGATGATTTAGTTGCTGACAGCACAAACGATCGCAGGTACTTCGTATGTGCATACGCTGTTGCGGGAACATTGGGTTCAGTATATACGAAGCAACAACCTCTGACAAATTAACATTTGTTGAGCACGAATTGAATGTTAAGAGGTCATTCACCACGTTTTAAAACATCGATGTTTTAAAAGTATCGATGGTTTTTGGTCGCGGTATTATAAACATATATGATGGGTAAGATATATATTCTGTTAAAGACGTAGCATCACTATAGTACCGACAGCGTATAAGTGATTCTGACAGTTCTCTCGCCACGTGCTGTGGTACGTCATGTGACTTGCTCTGAAGCAATCATCTTGCGAGGATTTGTTTACTTTCTCCCAGCCAGCGTTCCGCTTTGCCTCTCATCTGACTGACACGAAGTCACGAAGACAATAAGGTTCGGCTGTGGCGAAGGTTATGAACACGATATCAATACGCGTCGTCGCCTTTCAGTAAGTGCTAATGTTTTGAGATTTAATTCATATGTCATGCGGGTGGTGCCATGAGCTTAGCAGTGTAGCAACAGCGCATCGCAGTGTCAGAGTCGCTCATACGCTGCAGGTACCGTTGTATCGATGGCCTGTAGCCTCCTGCGGACGCGGCGCAGCGTTGCGGGCAGGAGATGTCTGCCGCGGGCGTGGGCGGGGCCGGTAGGTGGGCGGTGGAGAGAGGCGGGGGGGAGGGGATGGGGAGCGATGACGTGGCGGCGGAATGGGGCGGAAGCGGGATCCTCGGTCGCGGTGCGCCACTCCGGTCCGGCCGCTCCCACTCCTTCCTTCCGCACTCCGATCGTGCGGTGAGCCGCGATCGGCGCAGGGGGCATGTTCAAGGGACTCAACAGGCGCGTCTCACGACAGCTGGCGACACCGCGTGCTTCCTGCCGGCCAGCGGACGCGATTTTGACAGATATTAGTTGCATAAAAAAGATTGAAACAATTTTTTTCTTTTTTTGGAAAAGCATCCAACTCGGAAAACTCTTTATACCAACCCCACCAATAGGCGAAGTACAAGCACTTGCTTGAGTAAGAAACCTGAAACAGCGCAATGAGACTGAAAACAAGATTTGTATTCCTGCACAAGCTATGCGCGTACCAGCTAACTACAGTCGTTCTGACTCCTCCATGTTGTAGGATTGACAATAGATGCCCCTAAGCGTAGGAATGGTCATACCGCAGTAGCGTGAACGTGCATTGCCCGTTCCGTACGTTCACTAAGTTGCACACACGAGCTTTGATAGGTCATAAAGGCGGCCCCAACATTACATTTTCGTCGAGTAGCCAGAGCCTACTAGCCCAACCCCGCGCAGTTGAAGTTCGCTTCCTTTGATGAGTCCAGAAGAGCGGGTAGGACAAGAACCCAGTATTTGGGACTTTGGACTTCGCATGTTCTCTTTTCACGCAGCATAAGAATAATATTGTAAAAATGTGTATAAATCCCGTTGAAAACATGTGAGAATATTAGAAAACATTCTCTTTTGAAGAAACTCAAAGGTAGGCCGAGCCCAGCGCAGATAAACGCATCATGGAGAGCCACAATCACCGAGTATCAAAGAATCTGGGCTAATCAGTTGCACCTGCTTTCAATTATATTCCCTCTAAACCGACTCTGAATCAAAGAATAATATGTGTAAGTAATATTTCTTTAAATAGAACATTTCAAACATTTTTATTGCTTCTAGTTACGAAAATAAATATATTGGTTTCATGCAAATATTTTCCAATTGGAGGAATGAAAACATCGTAGGGATATAACAGCACAAATAAGTCAACGTTCGTGAAATGAATGCGAATCATTTCCAAATGTGATTCACCAACCACATCCCCAAACATGAAACGAGGGTCAAAATAATAGTCTTATTATTTCAAAAACTAAATAGAGGATTGAATAAATAGGCCAATTAAACTGACATGCAATTTGTTTTATTGGTAAAATAAAAACATTCAGTGCTTCAACGTTTGAATCCTGTATGACTCTGTATGTAATAAAAACTTCATGAATATTTATTTCGCCTATTTATTCATATTTCATCACAGACTATATATTATACTTATAAACAGGGAACTCTACAACACTTCAGAAAGGACGACCTCATAGAATTCCCGCCTTTCGCAAGGAAAATGCCTGTCACAGTAGTCAACACCAGAAATGAGAAAACATCCGATCTCTTTTGAGAACAATGAATAGGATCAATTTGTTGCGAATTGTGCACTTCACCACATCGACTTCCATTCCTTTATTGCAACAAGCGAAAGCGTTTTGTGAACGCGAGGGGGTCTCGAGGGGTCGCGACCCCTGAAAATGGTCCTTTATGAGGCATTCACCTCCAAAAGACCGTCAGGAAGTAAGCCCTAGGCGTGTGCACAGGGGGGAGGGGAGAGGAAACGTGAAAAATTTTAGAGGGCTCGTAAGCCTTACGTAATAAAACATTTTAATTTTGTAAAGATATTAAATGCTTGATTTTCTCCTTTGTGATCTGAGAATTCCAGGAATTATTATTTGGCATTTTGGGATGATGCACCCAAAGCTGACAACCCTTAAATATTCAACATACAAATAATAAATATAATTAAATTTATCATTAAAGTTATTTAATTCTCATTCAAAACTTTTATTTTAATGAATTTATTCGTACTTATTTACTTTACTTATTTTCAAAATTGGTAAATACATAATTTACTAAATTAAAGCTTTGGTATATCCCTCAATGTATTTTTTTTTCAAATTCCTGAAAAATTATATGTAATTGAACAGGTAATAAATGTTTTTTTTTTTAAATTCTCATTGTAGTTTTATTTATTTACTAGTAAAATATGTCATATGAAAATTTTAAATAATAATGGAAAAGGGGGCCTTATTGTTGTGCTCCCTATGAAAGCACGGAATCTTTCGGTCAGCGCTGTCGTTTGGAAGTATCCTTCAGAAACTCGCCCTCGAATTGTGTGTATTTCAGTTCTTGCCGGACATTCGTCCAAATCTGGTCCCAACCACAGACCATCTGTCTCTCATGCTTCAATTGCTGACGTACAATCAAATTATACGACTCAGGCGGAAAAACACTCATGGTTGGTATTTTAATATTTTAAAATGCAGTCTGCTGAAATAATTGGTTCTTGAATAACAATTCGTATTCTGATGTAATATGAATTACGCAATGGGCAATGTAATGCATCAAGGATAATGTACGTTTCAGGATGTGGATTTTTTAACTTATAGCGTTTTCATGTAAGGTCAATTCACATTTTGTAGCAGAATAAAAGGCAATGATAACGAACAGCGAACAATGGAAGTAATAGACCACCAATACATGGAGGAAGGAATTTTCAACACAAAGAGATAAAGTAGTTGTGAAAGTACATTCCGCGGCTGACATTGGAGACGAAATTTGAAATAGTATTTAAATGTTTCAGCTCTGCCATGGAAATAATGGTTAACTATGGAAAAAAACTTAATGAAAATAAATTGTGTTAGTAAATATGAAGTATAACTAATTTTCAAAAGCGATTTTTTTCAAAGGTGCAAGAGAGAAGCTTGCGTTGATTACACATAATGGTTTGTGTTCCACATCAATGAGAGGAAGGAATGCTTTGAAGTATTGTGGAAACCCTTACAAAAACTATTCCTTTTTTCTACATTTAAGAAGTTAGAAAAATACCATAGTGTTATTATGCTGGAGTAATATAAAAGCCTTTTATTATTATTATTATTATTATTATTATTATTATTATTATTATTATTATTATGTTTTTGAAGTGATGAAATGCACAGAGTAGACATTTTCTACTTATGTTTGAGTTTCTAATTAGACAATGAGTACCAGAGCAATGCCGCAAAATTTATCAAATATTGCCACACGATCTGTTAAAATGACCTATGGTGCTGATAGCGAATCTCAAGTTGCTTTTTCGGTTTTTATCAATAATTTTCCAGGTGCGTAAACACGACAATTGCATATTGTACGGATGAAATTCACCCAAAATTATGAGATTACATCTTTTACTTTTATTACTGCAAAATAAAAAAAAATAGTAAATGTATTACTGATTAATCTCGCTTTCAAATAACAAACAACGACATTTTTTGTGTACTTCAAACTAAAAGAAGTCTTGAAATTTTATTGTTGATAACATAAACCATCCATTTCACAGGAGTTTTTGTTTAGAACTACCATTGATAAAGCATAATTTTAAATATACGCATTTCCAAAAGCATAGACAAGCGTGAATACTTTTCATGTTCCGGTATATCACGAAAAGATAGATGTCGCAATTTTTCTCTGCGCCCGTAACAAACTCATGTTGGCAGCGCTGTGGCGTCATTTCGGTGTCGTGTCGCACAATCGGGAAAGATACGTCATGTGGACGATAATGACACGTGAAAAGGCCTAACAAATTGCTAGACTGTGGGCCTGCCTGCCTGCGTGCGGTATCACGTTTTTATGGAGAGCTGGCGAAATTAAAACCTCCGCACATGCCCTGCGGGCCCCGTCGTATCGATTAACAACCTTAATGATTTACATAACCGTCCCCACGCGGCGCTGCGGGCAGGAAGGGGGGGGCAATGAGTTCGGAGGAAACGCTCGGACAGGGGAATAAAGGACGAAGGGAGAACGGAAATAAGGGGGAGGAAAGTTATGAGGCCTGCGGCTGCCAGGTAGCATGTGAGGGTGAGGCGGTTGAGAGAAAAAGGTTTCTAAGTCAGTTCTCGCCAGCTTCACTCTTTCCTGTAAAGGGTTAAATCAATTAAAGTCATGGCAATACTTCACTTCGTTGGTAGGCCGTTTGCTTTGCTTTCAACCTGCAGGCTCTTCGCAGTGTCATGTCTAAGGGCGAGGTTTGTGCTATCCTTCGAACTTCTGTGCACATTATTTTTATGTGGTATGAACTATGCAAAAATTCATCGGAAGCAGATAATCAATAAAATAATTATATATATTTGTAAATTGTTGTTAAAGTGTGCAGTAAACTTTTCTAAACGGTCGAATCGTTACAGCAATTGCTACGCATTTGACATTGGAGAGAGCTGCGGTAAAAAAAAGGGTTATTCATGTCTCTCTGCCTGACTGGCTATCATCCGTAGGGTGTACTTTACCTGAGGAGTGTACAGAGTTGGAAAACCGAAGTAAGGGCAAATTGCTCCGACAAAGGGTGTCCAACGTAGAAATGAAGAGGAATCGCCAGTTTCGTCCCATGACAAATACCACGAGAAAGTTGTAACATTAGCAGCACAGCTGTTACTTCGTGTAAAATGTAAAGAGGCTGATGTCAGCACATCACGAACTCTAGCGTGAATAGTGAGAATGGGTGAGATAGGGCGTGAATTGAAGTAGCGTAATGAAGACGAGAAAATGCACATCATAAATTGGGAGAGTTTTACACTCTATTTCAGTTCTAGAAGTCGTTCTAGAAGAAGAATAATGAACAGTTCATAATAAAAATTAATTCACGAAAACAATGGAGGAGTGCCCCGATTCTACAAGTCTTTAGTGAGATTTGTAGGACCCTCGCTTAAAATATAAATATTACTTATTTTCATTTCAATAGAAATATTGTTATTATATTCTTCCACAAATACAGTATTAAAAACACATCGTTACTCAGTACATGTAAATACGAATGGCCCAACTCCAGAAGCCATATTTTCGACAAAAATAAGATAATCCTAAGGTAAGCCCTTCGCATTAAAGAACTATGAAGCAAAACAGTAATCCTTAAGTCACAAGTGTTATCTAAAAAACCTTGAACTGCCTTTTACTTCTAAAATATATTTTTTTGCACAAGCCACTTTTACACATTTTATCGCAGTTTAATATTTCTACAATTGGATAATATAATTAGTTGACTTAGCAATTAATGTTTTAACGTCCTAAGCAATGAAATTCAAGAGCCTTTTTACAACAGTGATCATATTATTACGTATTAGAGACACGTGAAATGGATCATTTTATAAACGATTAAAGGGATAAAACAGCAAAAGTGCTTCAAATATAACTAATAAAATAATTTCTCAGAACAATAATCTGACTTCCTAACGTATTTCCTTCATATAATTTTCCTTCTTGTGGAAAAAATCTCTTCGGCATTAAACTTAAAATTTTATATATTTTGATTTTAATACACATTTTTACCAGTTACATAAAATACTTCTCCAAACTATATCGAAAAGAAATGTTTTTAATAATATTGGAACCCTGGGAATCCATGGATGAAAAGGGGTGGATGTCACAGAGATATTTTACGTCCTTCCCTCGGACCAACTATTAAAAGACTTTCGATCGCCCCTCAAAGAATCCGGTCTCTGAAGAGCAACTCGGCTCCTCGGCCCGTGTCGGGCAATGGGCTGTCCTCGTCACCCGCCCCCGCCCCCGCCCCGGCCGTCGCGTCCTCAGCGGCCACGTCGCGCGTCGGAACGCTTGGAGCGTGCAGCGCTGCGGCGCCGTCGTGCCGTCAGCGGCGAGTGAGCGCTTCGATTGCGCGGCGGCAAGACGCGCGTGGAGGCCGGTAATTCTCAATTTCAGGGATTAGCGGAAAAGGATTATCAGTCGAAGGAGGGCGAGCCGGGTTGGGCAAGCGGGGCGGACGGGGGGGGCGGTTGGGAGGGAAGAGGCCGGAGAGGCTGCGGAGAGTGGTTTCGTCGCAAGACAGGGGGGGGTGTTGGCGAAGGCCGCGCGGCGGTGATGTGAGGCGGGTTGGGCGGCGGGCGGGGGCGATGTGGGCCGGTGGCGCGGTCTGGCGGGCGGAGGAGGCACGGGAGGGGTGGGTTTTGCCGGGCGGAGTCGGGTGGCGACGGAGGCGAGGGCAGGGGAGCTGACGCGGCGGCGGGGCACCGGGTCGCCGCCGGCGAAGCGTGAAAATTGGCTTGCGCTGGAGGCCTTTTTTATCGAGTCGCGTGCAGGGGGTGCTGGCGAAACTTGCTTAGGCGGGACTGTTCAACTTCAAGGCATCGAGAGCTAAACTAAATCCTCTAATATGGTTTCGGGCATATTTTCACTACTGATGATCCAGCGGCTTCTCCGTCTGTTGATCTCGGCACTTTGCCTGTGTCTGAAACGGGAGAGTGGGGGCACGGAACAAGCGTGATACGAGTATCAGGTCAACGCAGTGATACATTGGGATATTTTTTAAATTCGGTATGTATCAGCCATTTGGACAACCAAGCTAAGAGTGATCCTACAACCTTCTCACACTTCCTTTTGCGCAAGTGCTTTGTTCTGCTGCGTTCTTTGAAGAGAGAATGACCGTGAAACGCTGTTTACGTATAGTTATGCTTAGTATTTTTTGGAAGTGTTGCCATACTGTGTAGGTTCTCTGATACAATTATTATATTGTTGTTAAATGTATTAATAGTTTTAACAATGCACTTTCTGAAATAAACTTTACTTGCCAGATTAGATGAATAATCCGTTATATTATAATGGTTTAATCCCATCTACATTTTTTTAAGGGTTTTTCTCGTGGAGACTGAAGTTTTAGCGATGCAGTGCAGCCGATTTTATCACGGCACAAAGTACAGTAGAAGCGCCTGAAACTAAGAAGTAGAAAGCAATTCTCGGATCATATTATTACATGGAGCCAATTGTTTTCAATTAGAATTTACCCACACGTGACTAATACTGCAAAGAGTAATAGTTTTACCTTGCCACAAGGTATTCAAGGTCGTCACGTGGCGGTTAAAATTGGTAATTCGACAGAGAATTACTATTCCCAAAAATTAGTCTTAACGTAGTAAGTAGTCTTAACACTATTCCAAATTTGTCTCTCCACAGTAGGCTATTTTCGTGATAATATCACATATAAATAAAATATATGGCAACATATGTTTACACACAACAGTTGAAATAATAATTGGATCAAATGAAACTGTTTTGAATATATAGGATTCGTACAATTATGGTATGAATATCATTTTTCGTAATCTCTGATGTGGTAATATGATCATCGAAGCTACTAAGTGATCCCTGATTTGTTGAATTGTAAGACTTAGAATTGATTATTACGATGCTTACCTCGCATTATATAAGATGAATAGTATTAAGCATGAGGAATGTTAAAAGTTAGGTTTTTTTAAACTCAATACAAGTGCATTTGAAACATTATCTTACTTATATAAATTAACTTTCTGAGGTCAATGAGATATTAACATTTTCGTTAACATATTTTATTCATATTTCGTATCTGCCAGCGGAAAAACTTCTATAATAAGGGTTTAGTTTGTTGCAATAGTAAACTGGGGCATACTCAGTGATGCAGATTTTCAGAAAGTGGGTGAAGAGGGTTTCGCGGGGGGGTGGTATAATGGTTCGTGTATGGCTGTTGTACCCCATGTTTGCGGGTTTTCCGATTGAGCTGTGAATTGTTAACGCGAAAATTCTTCTTACACATTCTTCGGACGAGAAGTGAAGCCAGCTCCCCCATGTATAGATTTTACCCAGTTAAAACCGCAAAACGCAAACGCAAGAGACTGCAAGGCGTGTATTGTTGCAGAAGCCCGAGGGACTTGTCTTTCGTGACGACACGTAGGTGACGGTGCACCAGCCTCAACCGTAGGGCAGGGTTCGTCGCGCGCGGCAAGTGAAGCCCACGCGAGCCGGAGGGCTCCGGGCGAGGCTTCGCGGCTCGCACGCGATGGCGCCTCGCGCGCGTCGGCGATCGCTGGCGACTACCACCTAGAGATGCTTAGGGGAAGGCAACTGTCAACCAGCATTTTAGGTCCCGCGCGGTGGACGGTTTTATTTCTTCCGCATGGAACTACAGGCTGGAGGAACCGCCGCTCAAGTGCCGACTGTTGGAATAACTGGCAGAAGGGAGCGATGCGTCGTGGAAAGCACAGCCTGCATCTAGGGGGTTGCCTCGGCGGCGCGGCAGGGGAGAGCGGGGGGCGGGAGCGGGGGCGGGGGCGGCCGGGCGAGGGCACGACGCGTGCGAGGGCGCAGGGGGCAAGGCGCGGCTGTTTTGCCGTTGCATGGCGACCGGCTGACGCGGGCGGGCGGGCGGCGTGGGGAGAAGGGCGGCGCGGGGCGACGTGGGCGGCGACGGGGAGCGGATGGGGGCGGGGGGCAGAGGGGGTGTGCACAGGTGCGCGGGCGCCGCGGCGACGGCGGCGGCGGCTGACCTCAAAAACTAAACACTAAAAAAGCGCGTCCCGACGCGACGCCGCGCCGCGCCGTCTCTTCGACCGCTGCCGGCGCGCGGCGTGGCGCCGAGTGGCGTGGCGATTCCCGGGGGCTGATTGGCGTAGCCTCACCCTCCCACCTGGCACCCGAAGATAGCGCGCAAATCTTCATTAAAAAAGAATTTCTCGGACTTTCTGTTCAAATGGCAGCACGTTTTCCAAACTATATTTAACAATGTCAGCGATTACTATTTCTTACTCTACTATCGCCTCGGCAAAACGTACTGTATCTAAATCACTTCTAAATAAAATAAAAAGACTGCCTTTACATATTAAATTACTTCACAATATTACTCTATAAGCATTCAATGAACTTCCGATATAATCCTTTATGAAAGTTTATATATTACAGGTGAAAAAATGTGTTCTTTAAAAAAACTGTTTTAATCACACTTGAAAAGTTAAAACAGTTTAAGAGTCGAACATCACCGTGTACAAATTTTCGTCATGCAATAACTCATTAAATAACTAATTTAAGTTAGAAAATAAAAATATTTAATAATGGAAATTCTTACATATCGTTCTATGATAATAGAAGAAATAAAATTTTATGACTGCCGCAAATTACAGTAAATTCAATTGTTGCCCGTTGCAGAAGCCAATTTAATTTTAACGAAAATAATAAAAGATCCTCATGCACCGTCAAAAATGCACGGATAAATTAATCTGTTCAGGTAATTCGATTTATTTTTTGTTTGATACAAGCATTAAAATCGCAAGGGATCTTACACTATTATAATGGGAAATTTGAATTTGAATTTGAATTTAAACCTTCTGCGTGTCTTAACATTCAGAAAGCATTTGGAGTGGTAGGTGATTTTTTTCAAAACGAATTATACCTCAGCAAAAGAAACTATAACATAGAGTACAACATATAATATAATTCAATTTAATATACCGTTACTGCGATTTATTAATAAGTTACACTAAATTGTTCATACGAAAAAAGTGACAAGCATTCTAAGCAACAGGCAGAACGGCGGGGGAATGAAATTTCCATAAGAAACGCGTATAATACGCTGGAATATTCGCTCTCGCTTGATGAGTAGTTAGCGGTCGCGAAAAAGTTGGACGTTATTCATTTAACAAAGATACAGCTGCTGAAAAGTTAACATCGGAAAACCTTTTTCACATTCAGAACGAAGTTGAAATTAAAATACGCGCATATTTGAATTGCGGAGAGACGAACATCAAACAATTTCAATGGCAATGAACCACTCCTTATAAACAACTCTCGCTGCTCTCACGAGGAGCTCCCCAAGAAACATAAATAATATAAATCACATAAATATTTTGGGACAAGGTATAAAAAATTCAACCTTAGATATATATTTTTTCCTTTCTCATTCAAATTCAAACTCAAAAGTTTAAATACAAAAATTCAAATATCTACCAGTTTATACCCTGCCCCAGTTTATACCCAAGTTGAAAAAATTATAATTTAGTTTATACAAAATGTCTGTTTTGACTTCCGAATAACAGAAAACGTGCTCCTCAAAATTTCGAAAGATAGTAATGCACCAGAAAGTTTAACTAATACATTTTAATAAAATTTTCAAATTTAAATTAAGGCATTTTATTAACCTTTTTATTTTTAAAACGATTTTGACGTATAAAATCTTTGCTCCCGGTGAATAAGTTGATATGTCATGAAAACTTAATTTTACAGGAGAGCAAAAAGCATCTTTCAACTGATTCTGAAAATCAATGATTGATGATATTCACACGAAGGTGATATTCAAACAAAAGTATTTGCGAGTAGGTTTCTTTTTAATATCATTAATCCTTGATTTATTTCAGTTCAGAAGTTGTTTTTTGCTCTCCTGTAAAATTAAGTTTTCATGACATATCAACTTGTTCACCTGGTCCAAAGATATAGGACTATCTAAAATAAAAACCGGACAAAGAAACGGAGCTGCTTCTCGGCCGCATCGCTGAGGCTGTGAGCGCCATCCGGCAGAGCGCCAGCCACCTGGCTCGGGCGCGCGGACGCCAGCACGCGTTGCCCGGAAGCCCCCCCCTCCCCCTCCCATTCCTCCTTCCCCCTCCACCTCGTTGGTTGTTCCGCTACTTGCGCCGGCGGGGGCGGCACACGCCCCAGTGCACAGGGCGCAGCTGTCTTCCCGGCGCCCGCCCGCCAACGCACGCCCCGGGCGGAGGCACCGACCGCCTCCGGGTTTGTCGGCGGGTCAATTGGCTTGTAAGCGACGCCTACCAACAACATACCGGGAGGCTCGACTAAAATTAACAAAGGAGTTGGTGCATAATGTTCTTCAGGTGCAATGCGTAATAAAAGTTTGTACAGAGATGCAGCATCATACACACGACACACGAATTAAATGAAAAAAATTAATTATTTAATATTCAAATTTTAACAAATAGAAATGTATTTCAGTCGGAAGTTACAAAGGGTTTCCTGACTTCGAGTGAATTGTTCTAATTAGTCTTCGGATTTTAAGGCCAATGCATATTTCATCCTTTTAAGGTAGACATTCGAGATTAATTATGAATACATTTCATGACTTGACGATTTCAAGAAATCATAATTATAGAGCCTAAAATGTATATTTTACCATTAGGATATAAATGACTATTTGTTCCGAAAAAGACCAAATATATTTGGTTGTATCAGCGTTCTGGACTCCTGGAAAACCCAAATTGAAACGTTTTTAGGCAAAAGGGACTGAATCTAAAACATGATTTAAATAAAAATTCTCCTGAATTAAAAAATACGTTTATTTGTGTTCCTTTCGATATTGCATACTCCTGACTTAAAATGTGTTTGAAGTAAAATAACATTTCTGTAAACAACTGATTTTATATGAATTTATACTGTCTGTTTAACAAAATAAGCACATTTTCATCGCATTAATAACCACATTAATCATACTTTAGGCCCTTTCAGTTGGAGAATTTAGAGGAAAAATATGTCCATATCTAGAAATATTCAGGTTCCATTCAGGTGAATGTTCAAAAATTCAAATGTTTTAATAAAACTGAGACCTGCACTAGTTTTAAGCGTTCCTTACGCTCTCTGAGAACAAAGTTTAGTCAAAACGTTCGGAGCCGCTATTGAGAAAACATGCCTTGAGGTTGCATGAAAATCACTCGCAAAATTAAAACTTCTGTTTCAAATTCAAAGGGCCGCGATATCAGTCAGATTTCACGGGAAATACCAATTTTTGTGAAAACCCTACTTACGGTTGAGCCGCAAGCTTTTATCTCAGAAAGAAGGACCATTTGGTGCAAAACCGTTTTTTTTAATAATAAGGATCCGCAAATAGTGAATTCTGACAAGACATATTATAGAAATTAACTTTCTACATGAAGGAACGATAATTATTCGCGTTTTTGGTATCATGGTTGTAGAATACAGATTTTCTGCGGAAAAACCGCCATTTTTCTCAGCACTAACTTCAAGTGTATAAGTTTCTCTGTATTACGTATGTAGTATGCGAAACGTAAGAGCAGTGTCTTACAATGAAACACAGCTATTTGAATGTTTTAGATTTCTTACGATTCGCAAATGGTCGTCAAAATTTTATCCTAGTTTTCATACACCCACTCGGTTTTCGGACACGTAAAAAAATAGTGTGTACGGAACACGCACATCTGCCCTTGCATTCACTTATTTCCGAAGTTGAGTGCCCACACAATTCATCTCACTCATTTGTGAGTCCGCGCAATTACACGAAAATTTCTTCCTCCTAGCCCCTCCTCATCGTCTCGTATACGTCAAAAGAATTGAGTGCAGGTGAAAATGTAGTTAAGTGTGCACTTCCATAGTTAAGTGTTCCATTTCAGTATCCACATTTACTTATTTCCCACTGTTTTCCCTATGCAAAAATTGTAATTATTCTCTATAAAATGAATGTTTTGTAAATAAGTATGGGTATATGGAATCTATTAAATGAAACTAAATAATTTAATATTAGAAATATTGCATCTTGAATTATTTTTACTGACTATCGGATTTCGACTTGAAACCTTAAATCCCAAAATTATTTTAATGCCATGAGATTTTTATACACAATGTAACACATTTCATATTTATTTTATTTCTGAATACTTAACACTTTTCGTTTTATTTTACTAATTTTAAGTTAAAAGAAGTAACATAAGACGAAAAATGTGATGCATTCAACAATGAAATAATTGTCAAATGTGTACAATTATGTGTACACATTCTACAGTCTTAACGTAATTTTGGGATTTAAAGTTTATAGTTAATATTTCTCCAGTTATTAGGATTTCGTCGGACACTTGCGAGCGGATTCGCCAGGAAAGCGAGGCTGCACAGTCCATCTGAAGGGCAGGGCAGTCGCGATAGAGACGCTCGCCGCGCCGAGACGCGCGCACCTCGCCCTTTGAGCGCGCCCTTCGCGCCTGCCCTGCCCTGCCCTGCCTTGCCTTGCCTTGCCGCCACGCCCCTCCCCGCGCAGCCCTTCGCCCTACGCGCGCCTACGAGCAGCCTGCGGGCGGCGGCGCAGCTAAACACAGTCGCCCTACGTGGAAGCTATTACCCTCCTGAATGCTGTATGAATCCAGCGCCGTTTTGTGTCGTATTCATGAACTCATTACCTTCGACAATGTGCGTCGGGAAATAAAGGCCTTTGTGACAGTTTCATTGCTGCGCGGCCCGATTGCCTCCAAACAAGCATTCAGCGGAGGAGTCTGCGGGTGCGGGTGGGGGCGGAGGGCTAGGGAGGGGGGACAGCGACAGGTACCATCCACGTGCAAGTCAACAAAGCTCAAGAAACGCTTACGAATTTCAAAGAAGAAATATCACCTAAAGAGGTGAAAAGGTACCAGCCGCATCATCTTTAGCATTTGTGGAAGCGTGAATGAGTTTCTCATTTTAAAACTCTCTTGAAAGTAACTTTTAACGGTGACATATATGCAATAAGAAGATTATAAATGTCAGGAAAATAATAAGGAATTCTTTCAAAAACTAGCTAAATACTTGTGTAGTCTTGGGCAAGGGGAATTTTGGTTTACATTTTGAAATCGTGCGTAAACCTTCATCGGTTTCGGGTGAGTGACAGGGGGGCGGGGGGGGCGAGGGGGGGGGCGGCGAGAGGGGCGGTGGCGTAGACGAGGACATAGACTGGGCGGCCGCGGATTGAGCAATGGAGGCGGAAAGGTGTTACTCGAGCAAGGCGGGGCCGGCAGGGAGTCGCGGAGAGGGGCGAAGGGGTGTGGGCGAAAGGGTGTGGGGCGAAAGGGGTGGGCGGAAGGGTGTGGGCGATGGGTGTGGGCGAAGGGTGGGTGGGACGAGAGTGTGGTGGGCGAAGGGTGTGGGGCGAAGGGTGTTGGGGGCGAGGGGGCGTGGGCGAGGGGGCGTGAGGCGGAGGCTGAGCGGACTTGGGGCCGGGCGCGTGGGCGAGGGGGACGGGGTGGCCAAAGAAACGGGGCGTTGGGCGGAGGGGCGGGTGGGGCGAGGGGCGTGGGCCGAGGGGGTGGCGTGGGCGGGGGGGGTGGTGGCGAAAGGGGCGTGGGCGAGGGGCGTGGGCGAGGGGCGTGGGCGACGGGCGTGGCGAGGGGCGTGGGCGGGGCGAGTGGGCGACGGGCGTGGCGAGGGGCGTGGGCCGAGGGCGTGGGCGAGGGGCGTGGGCGGAGGGCGCGGTGGGCGAGGGGCGTGGCGAGGGGCGTGCGGAGGGGCGTGGGAGCGACGGGGCGGTGGGGCGTGGGGCGAGTCACGTGGGACTGGGCGGGGTGGGCCGGATGGGCCTTCGACGGGACCACGCACATGGCACGCCGGGTGAGCGGCGTGCGGGGTGGGAGCTGGGGTGGGACGGCGGTGTGGGGAAGCGCGGGGTGGGGAGCGGGTGTGGGAGCGGGGTGGGGGAGCGGGGTGTGAGCGGTGGGGGGCGGGAGTGGAAGCGGGGGCGGGGGCGGGAGCGGGAGCGGTGGCGGGACCGCCAAGCAGCACGCGCGTGAGCGGTGACCAGCGCGCGGCGTTTCGCGGCGCGGCATCTGCGCCGGCGATGACGCGGCGCACTCGGGGCGGTGCGCGGCGACCGTTGCTCGCGGGGCGAACGTCCGAACACCCGCATACACTACCTCTTGCCCGAGGGACTACCTTAATTAGCCACCATAACACGAACTCATTTTTCTCTCTATTCATGAACGATATCAACTTAATATTACTAACAACGTCACTGAAAGACACGGGTGTGCGGGATTCTTCTGCATGAGACTGCATGTGCAAAGAGGAGAGAGTGGGGAGGGAGAAAAAAAGCGAAGATCATGATAATGCTGGACTGCACAATATTGTTACGACCATTTCCTTGGTTGTAAAACTTCAGAAACACGCGCGGACTAAAATGTGTGGCTACATGTTTGGCTCGTTTTTGTCCCGTTATTCCATACGGGAAGATATCGGGATTGGGTGTCGGCCAAAGATAAAAGATGCCGGTCGAGTGTTCTCAATTCTCTCATAGTTGTTACAAAAGTGATCGAAACACAGCAATCAGACTCCTAAACGTTTGAGGCGAATGTCAGCGCGAATACCAAGTCAACTGTTCGCTATGAAACGGCACGGAAATTTAGAGCTGTAGTACATGTTACAGCACGTGACTTTTACAGTGAATAGGCGGAAATGAATGCAACACATGTCTTTTGATAGGTAATTCTTCCAACTGATAAATAATTTATTACGAGTATTAAGCATCATCTGCAGTGAGCAGGGAAGCTAAGATAAAACATCATTTGGTAATGGTAGAAATTACATGTAATATCGTATTAAGAAAGATAATCTAAGCTTTGACAAATTCCGCGACATAACGGTATCTCTCCAAAATATTGCAATGTTACAATAACCCCATTAGAAACATTCCTGATTCATAAATTTGTCATTGACAGAGTTTTAATGTATAGTACCAGTAGTAAATCTTACTGCCAGTAGCATGCTATCATCAGCAACTCAAGGTGCTCTTGTAATCGTGATTACAATTGCAGGGAATGTTTGTCTAGAAACGGTTCTAAATCACAGAAAACATTAAATATCCCGTAGTTGACTTTTATTCTTCATAATTTTTTCTTCTAAAACAAGGAATGTCGCTTTCAATCTCTTGCTTCGTACGGGTTTATTTTGAACAGAAACATTGTCCAGGATTTTAAAAATGCGATATTGCACAAAACATCAGCAACGCTCCATTCGAGATAGTGCTATAGCAATAAACATCGAAATGGAATCAAAAGACCGCGTATTCTCAACATTGCCACTTTTGACTTGCAATTTGGTAATCAAATTATGATACACATGGTACAAGGCAGAGTCGTACTTTTTCGACTATTGAATCCATAACTTTGGATTTAATAGGATACATCGTAGTTAAAACGGAGACCAAATTATAAAGATTAATAATAGACAATTTAGGATGAAGCTAATGTATCTAAAGTAATTTTTGAGAAGGTACGTTATTAAAGTACAAGATGTAAAAGAGAAACTGGGCTTTCTTCCATACATAAACGTTTACAAAATATAATTGGCCATATTTCTACGAATTAAAGTTTTCCTCAGAAGGACAATTTAACATTCTTATGAAAAATACATAAAATGTTTTATAGATGTTTTATATAAATATTAGCTGCTCTTATACACTTGTCATTAAAATGCTGGCATGGCTCAAAAAATTGCGTGATATCAAAACTTTCCGGTATAATTCTTGCAAATGCTCGTTCACAAAGTTATCTATGAAATTATTACCGCACTCGCCAGACAGAAGGCAACCGATCATGGCGTTCTCGCATGTCTCAAGTAAACGTGGAAAGAGGTGGGGTACTTTGATGCTTCAATTTCTCCGAAGTTATGACGGCCGTGAGTCAGCATTAGTGCTGACTAGTAAGTAGTAGTACTTTCCCAAGGACGCTCCTTCGCTCTTCGTAACAACGGCACGACGTGACGACAGCGGCGCAGTACGTCAGCGGGCATATCGCAGGAAACAAACCTCGCCGACATATGAGCGATCGAACTGAGCATAACCTCTTCAACCAACACCGCAGCAGGCGTCAAGCGCTCCTCAGCGCGGCACCGAGTAATCCGTACACTTCGAATGCGCAGGTGTACGAAACGAAACTCCCCCGCGAGTGTAAACTAATGGCACAAACCGTCAATGCAATAGTAAAACAAAAATTAAAACACATTGAACTGGTTAGTTTTATCGAATCCCATTCAGCAGCTCTTTCAGAACATCCCCGCAGGCTTCTCATAATCTCCTCTCCGTGAGTTGTATCGGTGAGCGGGAAGAGCGCTCTTGAGTTATGGGCCCACGCAGAGGCAGGCACCCCCCTCTAAGCCATGTCGGGGGGGATCGGGGTAACCAGAATAAAATCGTAATAACAATGCCATAACCGGCCGCTTCCAATGACTCCTCGGCCGGAAGGGCGGCCTGGGCACCCGCGACCTCCGCGCTGCCCCCTGGGATTAGCATTGAATGGCGTGGGCGTCGGGGGCGGCGCGCCCGTCCCGTCCCGCCTCGACCCGCCTGGCTCGCAGTGTCGGGGGCGTACGCCGGGCGGCGGCAGCGGCGGCGGCGGCGTGGCAGTCGCGCGGACCCCACCTCGCCGCCGCTGGCGCGACCGCAACGCAATCGATAGCGCCGCGCAGGCCGTCGCCCCCCCCCCGCCCGCGCCCGGCCGCCCGCGCCCGCCCCGCGTCGCAGCCGCGACGTCCGCGCCGCCACCGGCCCGCCGCTAGGGGCGCGCAAGTACCGACGTCGTGCTCCCAACAATCACTCTGCCCCGACGCGAGCCGTTCCCGAACGACACTTCAAACGACGCTGACCGGATTATTCACAAGGGGAAGAGGCATTTTAATACTAAAAACATAATCATCAAACGCTCGGTTTGCCCGCACCTACAGGTAATAAACTATGAATTCTTTCACATGTTTCGGAATACTCTCGAAAAAAAATAAATAAAAACAACAACAACAAATAAACAGAAGTATTACGCATAGAATGGTTTTTCGGAAACCAAATATGATTTTCTTAATTCAACTCGATAGTTTTATTCTTGGGCACTGCTGACGCACTGCGTCATAGTACGTTTTTGAAGGTTTCAATTTCCGCATTTTTGCGCACGTTTGAGAGGGGTTTTTTCAATTTTCGAACGACTGCTCTGCACGCGATAGTTCGACGACAACAGTTTTTTCGGGTTGCTGGAAACGGAATTTCGACATATTTTTTTGCACTCTTAGTCACAACACACACACACACTCACCTCCTCCATCGCCGTGACGGTGTGAAGGAGTCCATGCTCCTGGCTGAGTGCGGCTGGGCGCTTTCATGCTCATCCTGCTGCTGGGGGCGGCGGGCCGCGGGCGGCTGCGGCGCGGCGGCGGGGGCGAACGGCGGAGGCGTGTTCCAGGATGGAGACCGAAAGCGGCCGGCGGCGGCGCGCGAACAGCGAGTCGCGGCGCTGGCGCTTGAAGGCGGGGCGGTGGGGTCGGGGCGGGCGGGCGGCGGCGACAGGGTGCTCCGAAGCGCGTGCTGGCTGCAGCTGCCGGCTCCTTTCACCTGCTCCCAGGCGCCTCCACCGGTTTTATAGCAGGGCTTCAATCCTGGCGGCGCTACTACCCCCGCTGGCTCGCGGCGAATGTACGGTCTCTGGCACCACCAACACGAGCCCTTCAAGCAATCATCGGCGCAACGCCTTTCTTCTCTTCCTCAGCGTTGGGATGCGTGTGGTGTACGTATAAAAAACAACCAACAAGCGAATCGATATTTTTTTTTTGTTTGTTAGCAAACCCAGCGCGCACAACGAACTTGTATATATGTATATATTCTTGAGAGACTTTACGAAAAAATATAATCTAGGAGGAGAAGTTGAAAAACTGCGACGAGGTTGCGCGGGCCGGTGGGCGTCGCGGGGGAGGCGCGCGCACGGGCGGTGGTTGCACAAGCGGCGGCGGCGGCGGAGGCGGCGGCGCGGCGGGCGCAGCGGCAGTGACGCACGTTGTCCTCTGGCCGAAAAGCAGGACGTCGCTGAACTTCCGCGGGCGGCCGCGCGGGCGCGTGGCAGAGTGCGCGCTGCTGTGGGCGGCGCGGCGCGGCGCGCACGGCGGCGGCGGCGGCCGGCGGCGCGGCGGCCGCGAGCAGGCAGGTGGCGGCGGCGGCGGAGGCGTGCGGCGGCGGTCGCCTGCGCGAGCCGGCTATGTCCCATTAAAACGCCCGGTGCACCCGCCGCTCCGCGCGTCGCTCGCTCGTCCTGCGGCCTGGGCTGGGGCCCAGCTGTCCGCAAACAGCACGCGCAACACTCGCACTTTGGCACTGGACACTCCGCTGGCGCTGGCGCCGGCCGGTGGTCCTCCTCCTCCTCACGAGCACTCGACAGGCGGGCCACTAAACACCACAGGCAGCGCTCGCCACTCGACTCGCGGCGGGGCCGTGCGGGGGGCGGGGCCGGGGCGGTGCGGGGATCGGGCGGGCGAGTGCGGAGGCCCACCGCGTCTGGGCTGAAGGGGCGGACGAGGGCGGCGGACGGGCGTCGGGGGCAGGCAGGGGGTGCGGCGGAGAGTGGCGGGCGGGGTGAATGCGGAGTGAGTGAGTGTGGAGAGTGAGTGAGAGTGAGTGAGCGGGGCGAGCGGAGCCGAAGCGGGCGAGCGCCGGAGCCACACGCCGCCGCAAGGGATCTCTTCGCCTTGGAGCTGGAGCGCAGGCCGGGGTGCGGTCTTGCGCAGCCGGAGGGGCCTCCGCCCGGCTTGCACAATGAGCGCGGTGACGTCAGCGTCGCAATGCCGCGCTAAGGGCGCACCTGGGGAGGGGGAAGGCGGAGGGGTCGGCAAGGCGTGGAAGGCACCGGAGCGATGTGTGCGCGGGTGGGAAAATGCGTAGGGTGGGACTGTGGAGAGGAGTGAGGGGGAGGGGGAAGTGGGTGTGCCAACCAGGTAGGGGTGGGTGGGAGGGGAAAACGAGGATATTGGGAGCGGGGGTGTGGTGGGTGGGGTGAGCTGCGGCAGGTGTGAATTGGGCAAGAGGGGTGAAGTGAAGGTGTGGTGGGGCGTGGGTGAGGTGTAAAGAAATGTCGGATGGGCGAGTGGGATAGGGAATAAATTCAGGCAGGGTGAAGGGTTGGAGTGAAGGGGACATGGGCAGCGTAGGATGGGGTGGAGTGGGGTACGGGGAAGTGAAATGGAGAGGGAAGGAGTGGAGTATGGTTTCTCTGGGTAAGGTGAAGTGTAGGGAGGTGGGGTGGGATTGGATGGTGTGAGGTGAGGTTGGGTTGGGTGAAGTGCGGTGGCGTGGACGGGGAGGGATGGGGTGAGGTGAAGTAAAAGGAGGAGGGGTGATGAAGCGTACAGGGGTGGGGTGGGTTGGGTGATGTGAGGTGCGGTCATATACTACATACACATACATTTACGCAAACATGCATACACATCCTTATAAACCCACACATACACACAAACCTGCAACATTCACTCATAAGCCATTTCAAACAACTAGAGAAGCATTTTAAGCTAATATTACAATACTATAATATACAACACCTATAATTATAACATTTTTAACATGTAAAATGCTCGTTAACATAAATCAATAAATAACAATGAATATCAAAATAGCGTTGCAAAAGAAGATTTATTAGAATAACAATAACAATTAGTGACACAAAAGTCATTTCCACTTCACTTCAGCGCGCACCACTTCACCTAAATATTAACTGCTCAATTCGTCTTTTTATTTGTAAATTACACAATTATCGCACCTTTCACAGCACTTCAGTTTCTCTACACGTTTTCATCCTGTTGACTAATTTCCTATAATTATATTAAAACCCCCTACTGGGCAAGGAAAGCTCAAAACGTGCCGGAGGCAAATCGTTCCAATATATTATTGTTCATTTTACGAAGGCGAATTTGCTTACGACCATTCTTTAAACTTTAATAAGTTGATAAGATGACTTGAACAAATTAATGACCTTACTCGCTTTGCGAGGCTCAATAACTCTGACCAATAATTAAAATGTGTATCATCTATATGTGGTAATTTTAATGCAAATATTTGATGAGGCAACCAAAGGTAATTCATTTCAAGAGACAGGTAGCGTATGCATAAAAAATGCATAACATTGGTTAATGATATTACCCAGTCCCCCAAACTTACCAGTCATAAAATTGAACATAAAAATAATACAATGACCAATTAAGTTGCTAACATTTCTTTCTTGAATTATACATTTCAGTTCCAAAACACTAATTCACAGTAGTTTTTACACCATTATCTACGAAGTTTGATTTTTAGCGATTCTTTCCCGTATTCTATCCCTGACTCCTGAATAAGTTCGTACAACGTCCTCTTTGGAATTTTCATTTCTTTTATTTAAAGCTTGATATTAAATTACTTAATGTTTCAAAGATTATTTTAGGAGCAGAAATATAATAATAACAGTTGTGAAATTTTTTCAAAATTAGGTTTTACAGCTCTTTTTTCTACAAAGAAATCTTGTCCATAGCTATAAAACGAAGAAATGATTTTCTAATCTTTTCATTGCAAACCTAACGGTTTCATAATTTGCATTGGGCATAAACAGCTCAAAGTCATAGTCCTTTGAGTCATATAAGAAACTCCGACACATTCTTAAGAATGGTGTCAAGTCAACAGATAGATGAAAAGGCGTTATATAATACAGCAATTCGTTCAATCTGTGTAAGATAACAAGATTCATAAGTTATGAATACATTATTGCGCTTGGCAAACGCTACATAGCATCAATGAATCGTTGCGATTCCTGGGTTAAGTCCAGCACTATCCATACTATAAATCCTCTTTTCGCTGGCCCAATAGGATGACTACTTAAGATATTTCTAGGATATCTATTTTCAAAAGAAATTGATCATTTTTTGAGTAGGTGCTAAAAAATGCTTACCCATTAAAAATGCTCACCCCTAGATTCAGTACCAATTAGAAGCAATATCCTAAAATTCACACCAGTATAAGTTGATTTCCGTTAACAATCGCTTTAAATCTACAATAAAGAAAGGCATATTAATCATAATTAATTGCCCTTATACAAAGTGGCATTTTCGCCTCATACACATCATTTGGTATGAATCTTCTCCTAGACAGTTACCTATCTGCAAGAGTCTATAAAGTGAAATTGCACAGCATTTTAATAGTTGTGAAAATGTTCATAAGATATTATTTGAATTACAGAGAGAGAGAGAGAGAGCGAGAGAGAGAGAGAGAGACAGACAGACAGATAAATAGAAAATTAATTATGGTACAGGTATCAGATTTTTGTCAATTATCTTAGTGAATAATGAAATTAAAATTATTAATTGAAATAATTTTTCACATACTTCACATGCCTCAGTCGCCCTAATTGCTGAATACGTAATATGAAAAAAAATGATAAAAATAAATTTATATGGTACGATTGTTCCCTATTTGAATATTTAAAGCTGATGCTACCATGTAATTTTTAACCTCAAACTGTCTCACAGGTGTAAATAGCGATATATTTTGACTACTTACAATACGTTTTTTGGTAATAAATCGTAATTTAATATTCAAATCCACAATACGGCTTCAATCGCGCAATTTTAGTCTCAGGATTCTAATTGATAAACTTCAAGCATACATGTACACACACACACGCACAGCAATATAATCATATACTCACTACTATATATTATATATATATATATATAATATATATAATATATTATATATATACCCCTATAGTATATACTCATCAGTTTTATATACTCATTAGTATAATATATATGAGTAAAGTATTTCGTTTCAAATATTTTAAAAATAAATTGCATAAATCAAATGGAAGCAAAAATTGTTTTACAACGGCTACAACATACAGCGAAATTCAGAATAATGAGTAAAATTATTTTAATATTCAGAAATGTATTTTTCTATGAAATGACACAATTTCATTCAATTAACATTTACGTTGAACTTTCACATTAAAAAGGACTTCAAACTTTCACACCATTATGGACTGCAGAATATTCATGATTATTTCACTCGTCGAATGTCTTGTCCATTGGAAAAAAAATTACTGAAAAATCAGCCAATCCAGGTACCTATCTGCAAGAAATTATTAAAAGTTCCCTTCAGAGTAATTAGTCACATTAACCTTATATTATGAGGGGAGGTGTTTAAATATTTTGCAACCACAACTATCAATTCAAAATAAATTATAAAGATAAAGAACTGCCCACTGCGGCCTATAATTGAAAGATTTTCTTAAGAGTTTTTAAGTTGTTTCTCTGAGTTGCACAAACTTACCTTTATTCACTCGAAAAGCATAAATAGATATAAAAATCCATTATTACCGACTATTGGCGGAACTTTGGTCAAAAAAGGAATTATATAACATCCTTGAGAATTTTCAATAAATTACCAAACCCAAAATTTTAAGAAACAGCAAAATTCTAATAATGAAAAATATCAAAAGAGACATTGTTAAATATAGATTGGATTGTATCCTTAGGAACTAAATGATATACTTCCGATTTATGAAATTTCTAGAATGGCCAAAGGAGAAAGAAGGAAAACCTTACATATTTATAATAATATAATTACCTTCAATTATAGTTTTTTGTTTTACGTTACATTCAATTTTCTTTCTCTCTCTGTTCTTTTATTGGGTATGTGCCTCCTCCCCATTTTTGCACTCTGTTCCTACGTACAGGTAAATCCATTGATTCTATAAGTTATTTTTCGCTTAAAAGTCACTTTTTATTTACTGAACTATGTAAAATGCTAATACTGAATATGCAATAATAATAATAATAATAATAATAATAATAATAATAATAATAATGTTGTCATCATTGTTGAACTGGGGATTTTCAAAAATTGCAAATAATGAACATTGCAAAAAATCGACAGTGATAAAAGAGATTTTAGCTTAAAAAAATCTGTTTAAAATATATTTTATGATACTTCTTTTAAAACTATTGTACTATTGATTGAAGAAAAGAGTGATTTCCGCGTAATTTATTTATATTTAACATCAAAAACAGTAAAAATATGCGTCAAGTAGAGATGTCAGTTACTTTGGAGAGAATTTCTGGTTGATGTTAATGCAATTTATATATTTTTTCCAAAAAAACGGCTGCAATATTTTTTTTATGGATAGACCAAAGGACGCTTAAAATGGCGCGGATATAATTCTCGGTAAATACTCTGAATTTTCGAAAACTGTTAAAGTTGGAAGTAATGCGAGAAAGTATGTGATGTTGTAACACCACTAGTTTAAAGATGTTTAATCATCAATGGAGATACAAGCACTTGGACATATTTAAGAAATCCCTAATGACTTTGAACTCGACATTTTTTATCGACTCTTTTTCATTTCTTCACACGGAATGCATCTCACTGTAATCAATAGGTTGAGTAGATTTTTATTTCTTCAGTCACAGAGGCGATGGACTGGCACCAATGCTGTTCATGCTGATACTAGAATGAGAAATGAACAACAGGAATTAGATACTTCAGTAACTGTTTCGATGCCAAGAGATGGTGTATCAATAATCCATTATTATTTCTCAATCAAGTTTAAACAGGAACAGTTAAAGCATTCTCAGAATATTTAGAAAATATGTTTACAATATCTGAAAGATCTTAATTCAAAGAATGTGGTAGCAACTAACAAGCTCTTTATAGAACCACACAAAATGTATGTTATGCCGATGATTTGAATAGTTTAGGAAGAATTGCGAATGCAGTTTGTGAAGTAATGCAAGCAAGTAAGCGGGGGTAAGAAAATCAAGATAGAAGATCATTAGAGGCATATCATGATCCTTGAAAAACTAAAGATAGAGAAAGTAGAAAAAAATTAAGTACCTCGGATCCAACATCGAAATCCGACAGGAGAATTCTGAGATCCAACAAAGCTAAGAAAATATACAAAGAATCTTGATATGGAATTACTCATAAAATTACAACTGTAATTAGAAACAAATCTATAAATAAATTCTTTGATAGGCAATCATGGGAGTACAACTAACTTTCTGGCAAGAAAGGGATATGTATATTTTCTCAATACCACATCGAAATCTATGTTAAAAAATTATATCAATTTTGCCATCTATTTTGACGGTATGTGCACATCTTTCAGCATAATCGCCTTTCATGGCAGAAAATTCTGAGAAGTATAAAAATAACATTTAAGCCGCTGACATTTCACCATTCCACTGTTCGAAAGGATCATGGAAGTATCCTCCTGTAATGTGTAGTGCTGTAGAGAGTAGTGTAGAAAGATTTTTGGTCGAAGCATTTACAAGTATGATAAAATTCCGATTTTCATTAAAACGCTGATATTTAGAAAGTTGAACAAATCTGTGAATTTTAAACACTAAGCGTTTTCTTTGTGCTATCCACTGGGTCAAATTTTGTTATTACTTTTACTGAAAAGCAGTGGGTTCTCGATGTCTTGTCACACTAATATTGTTAACCATATTTACTGAATCTGTTGATAAAATTGTAAAATTAATAAAATAAACGCTTATCCGCCATTATTTGTTCAACGCGTCATTTGGTTGAGTTAACCTTTTCAAGAAGGCCTTGCGCTATAGGAAGTGTGTTTCAGTGTAAGGTTAGAGTTGGCGAATCAAAGATAGCGAATATTTTAATTACGAAGTTTTGACTTTTTCAAATGCATGGATTAGTAATGTCGTAACGCATGTCCAGCAATAATTCTGACACAGATGCACTTTCACAAAATGTATTCAGTGATTATTATTCAGGGCTTCAAACTTAGAAGGCCTCAAGGACAACAGAATATTTAATGTGGTTTCAATGGCTTACAAAAATGTATAGAAGTGCCACAACCCCATCACTCCTTTCTATAACCTAAGGAGTAGATATTATTCAATATTTGTTTTCTCAATGGATTTTTGACTGATGTGGGGGTTCTCTATATCACACAACAATTTCCTGATCATGAAATATTACTTATTTGACTCGAACAATATTTCTCATTAGTCGGAATATTGTTAATTTTTGGTTAAAACCATAGAAATTTTCCTTTTTAAATGCCCATAGTTTCGCGCATTTTCATCCAACGTAATTAAATCTTAGAATATTTATTGTATTAACTATTTTTCCAACAATACAACCATTTCACTACAATCGGCGAACAAATGAGCCGCGCGAGTTGCTTCCATCACTGTTTACACACATTTAAGCGCTTCTAGGTCTGATTTCTTTATTCACTGTTAGGTTGCATTGAACATATTTGTTGATACATCAGACGGTTCGGAAATTCCTAGACTTAAGTTCCACTATACGGCCTTTGGAAGCCGATGAGCTATTTTTTTCTGCCTTTATTTCATAATAAGAGGAAGTATTTTAATCATGCGCCGGAAAACGGCGAATTTTCTTAAAAAAACTCGTTGCTAGAGACCCTGGTAGGGGGTACATCTTACCCCTATGAATAGTAAATTACTGCCTCTAACACGTTGTATAATCAGAATTCATGATTTGTGGGTCCTTGATATCAAAAAATCGATTGACGGCAAAACATGTATATCCGTCAGTCAGTCTGCGGTCAACGCTAAAACTGAAACCATTTTGTCGATTTTCTCCAAAATTGATATTCTCCAAGAATTGATATAAACTCGACACTCCCTGTGAGTTCGAAACGGACATTTTTATTTTTGGACGTCCTTTTTCATGAAGCTTCAACATTTTCTCAAAAATGGCTGATGAAATAAATTTTTTAAAGACATCTTGGAAAGGACTAGGCACAATTTTTCGAATCAAAAATAGTAGTTTTTCACATACTTTTGAGTGCAATACAGGCAATTTTGAAACTTTTTTCAAAAACCTATCATACCTATCTTATTGATGATTTATTTATTCCTACATTATCGACTATTAAACCTATAGAATCAACTATCGATTATTCCGGGCAGCACTTCAGTTATCGTTTAAATATCACTAAAATTATTCTTAGGATTTCTGTTGACAATTATTATAAATTATTAGAAAATAAAGGTCATAATTCGACTGAGGTCATATTTGCAGCAAATTAAGGAAACATTTTCATATCTCATTCTTCTGTCTAACTTGTTTGTCTCTATTTGTGTTAGTGTTTTTGCCTATTTAACTTACTACATATTTTATCATCAAGACATTTACTTACGAAAAATGTAATCTATGGCATATTTTGTCAAATAGATTGGCATGTTTTTGCAAGTGATATGGATCGGTGTTTATGCTTTCACAGTGTGTCAGTGATGTTGCTTCACCTGGCGCGTAGTTAACCCTTGGCGCCACTACGCGCGCGGCGCCCCTGCGGAGCCCCGAGCGTTGCTTACCCTTTCTTTAAAATTAATCACGCACTCGCGTCTTCGCAAAGTATCAGCCGAGAGCGAGGGTTCATTTTCAAGCATTTTCTTCCCTCCGCTTACCTACTCTCTCTGCTGCCAGACTTCTTTTATGTTGCTTTTATCATTTACTCTTTAAACTCCCGTCCTACCGAGGGGGTTCTTTTTCTTTCTGTTCCACTCCTTTTTCTTCTCCCCCGTCTTGTTTGCGTGCTTTCTTTGTCCGACACGGATCCCTTCAGGGCACAATCCCGAGACTCCCCGTCGCTAGTTGAGCCCTTTGTTCTGGCGCGGGCGCCTTGCGACCAGCTCGTTGCAGAGTCTCGCAAGAACACAGCACAAAGAATCCTGTGGGGGTTGAAAAAACACTTGAAAAGACGTGGGCGAGGGGGGGGGGGCGAGGGAGTCGGAGGTTTGCGAATCCTCAGTCGATTTCCTTAGGTTTCGGTCTCCACATTAGAATACCCTGAAGTCGCCGGGGGGCTCGCCGTGCCCCCGCTACGCCCCGCCCCGCCCTCCACCACTGATCCCTGTCCTCATCGCTCTCTGCCTTGGCTTCGATCTTCACAACCTGGCTGCTGTATTACGCCCACGAAAACCCAGCAACAATGCCCACCATTACGATCTGAAGGGAACAGAACAAATAATGCCGATTCGTCCAATGTTCGCAATGATAAAATACGAAAATAAATCTGTCTGACTAAACTTTTTGTAGCAATTACTTCCAAGAACACAACCCAAGAATTATTAGGGAGTAATACAGGTAAGTCCGAAAAAGTTCACGTCCCTGCTACCTCGATTATTTCTGATGCACTATTATTATTACTGGAATTTCTAGTATACGCAATAAGTTTCGTCTCACCATGGAATACATTTACACAAGTATACATTTTAAAGAACCTATCAACCAATATTACATATTTACTACATCAGAAAAAAATATTTTCTAATAAAGGTAATAAATATTTACTACTAAAAATTTATTTAGAAAGTATTTTATGAAATCATTTGATACAAGTGTACGAAACCTGATGAATCGACTAGCTCCAACAAGCTGCTATCTCCATTAACTGCAATTTATTCGTGGATTCGAGTGATTTTTCGATCAGACACGTTGAATATTTTATCTTTTAAGACGAGAGGGTGCCATGTATATCGCCTATTTTGAATTTGCAATTATTGAAGTACTTTTTCTGAAAATAGTTAACTAGAAATGATGATATTTCGCAGACTTAAAGATACAGCCGTTCTTATTATTTTGTGATATTATTAAAACGCAATAAGTATTTTTTTCAGCATTTTTGAACAAGCATTTTTTAAAGATTTTATTATTGAAGAATGTTTATTTAAAAATATCAATTTATTGCCAATATTATAACGAATGTACCCTGAAAATGTTAATACATCGTGAATAATAGTTTCTGAGAAAAGGTACATTAATTACAAACAAAAGACATTTTCGGCAATCGCCCTTTGAAAAAAGAAACTGGAATTGTTCTACTAGAACATTCCTAGATCATATGCTGGAGATCCTATTTCAGGATCAACAATAGTATGCTTCAACTAGTCATTAACAAACCAGCATGCGTTCACAAATACGAAAAATAGCCACACTTGGTGGCAAATTGTGTCACAAAAGGAGCGTGGCTCTTGTGCACAAGGAAAAGACGCACTTCAACAAGAATATGCATAAGAAGTGGCATATAAGCACTTAAATGAGAATTGAAGGGACATCCAGGCATCTTAGAGGAAAAATGTTGATGTATTTGTGAACGAGCAAGGCTTGAACTATTTATGTAGCCAACAAAACGATAATCAATTATTTGACCTATTTCATGGTACTGTCTCCCCTTGGGGAGGCCTGCGCTCCGAGTCAAGGCACATTTCGAAGATTGGCCTGCATGAAATGGAAACAACTTCCTGGCGAGTTTGCCATTCTTTAACATCTTTACAAACTAGCGTTACCACTAGAGTACATACTTTTTAACGTTATTCGGAGTGCACTGCAATTTCTGCCCTACAAACACTTCATCCATCACTTTAAAGATTTTTTTTAATAACACCTGCAATGCTAATCTGCAATTTTATATGCAGCCAGGAGCAGTAGTCATTTCTTACTTTTAACTAAAGAAACCACATGAATAAATTTAAACTGTTACAGTTTCGCAGCACAGTTTACAGACAAGGAAGGATATCATAAATACAAGTTATTGAAATATAATTTTCGTAATATTATAGAACAGTAAAATTAGATCCTTTAGGCAATTTTCATTGAAAAGGTAGTAGCCATTGTGGAGAAAATGTGGTTTAAGTGTATTTGAAAATGGGTAATTTTGAGCAAATTTCCAAAGAAAAGTCGAGAAACTTTATAAGACATCATTTGAAGCACTCACATTTGCAATAATTTGTAATAACGCCGGTAATGTAAATATTATCTACGTAAAAAATATTTCAAAAATAATTTATATAAGTTTTGAAAAATCAAAGAAATGACATTTATTATGTGTATATCAATGAATCTTACAGCATGTTTCACTGAGTTAATGTTTGAGACAAATAAATGTCTAGATTTGAAAATGATTTAGCGTCGTAGCCGAGAAAAATGGGATGTAAATGTATTGTTACATGACGTGAATGAAAGTAAAAAAATATGACATGAAATAAAGAACAATAAAATAAATCTTCAGAAGCGTAAAAGAAAATAGAGTTCGATTTGGGAGATGAAATTATGAACCAGAACTCGTTTTTATGGCTGGATAAATGCAGATATGAAATGGGGTAGGTCGTGGGGTTATAATAGCGATATCTAGAGACGCTTTCATGAGGAAGAAAATAATTAAATTATTATTTGAGGGATGAGAAATAACTTGAGAAATGTCCGGTAGGGGGGCGATACGCTCCGTGAGGGAACAAAAACATGATCGCTGAGAAAAAGCGACGAAAGAACAATTGAAGCGCTTGGAATGTACATTTGGTGAAAATGCAAGGGATCAACTGGAGGGCAAGTGTGATAAACTGGGAAACTCTGAAGATAATGGAAGAAAATAATATAGGTAGGTGAGAAAGATAAATCGGGACCTCACCAACAGAAAAGGATAGTGAAGATGTAGTTGTGAAAGAGGTAGAGGACGAAGTTACAAGACTTTGATAGTGAATAGATGTTATGAAATAATGAAAAAGAGCACAGACGACGTCTCCCCGTAATGAAAAGTCGAGCGGAAATATGCTACTAGTAAGAACATTTCATGATGAATGTCGTCGCAAAAAAACTTAATTTTGTGAAAATGAATGTATTCGAATCTCCATTAAAGTATAAATTATCGGTGGTTCCTGCAAAGGCGCACTTTATTTCTTTGCGAGAGGCCGTGCAGCAGCTAACGTGTCGCTCCGTATCGTCGTCGATTCATTCTCATTTTTCTCTCCCCCTTTTTGTCCTGCCACTCATTTACTTTCATTCCTGTCATCTCCCGCTTTGTCTGGAGGAGGGCCAACTGCAATAGCTCCTCCCCGAAGGAAGCCACCGTTATATTCGAATTCCGTCGAGCGCGGGAGGCAGGGTCAACATTTCCACCCGCAACTTGTGCCCGCGCCATCCATCAGCGAGGGAGCGCTCGTGTTTTTGTTTCGAGATGAAGCCTGTAGCTTCTGCGGCGCGGCGCAGGGCGCGCTGGCGGGTCAAAACGGCGCGGCGCGATGTTCGCTCGTAGGGCGTTTGGACCGCAGTCTTTAAGAATACGATGGCAATTGTTTTCCCTGGAATGAAGAGCGTACATCTAAAGAAAATTCTCCCAAAAGTTGTAAATCTGCTGGGTCGTAGCAGTTTTCTGGCAAGAAATGGCTGAATCATTTGCAATTGATGTAAGAGTTAATAGGCGAGGAGTTTGTTCGTAATAGAAAACTTTACTTATTTTAAAATTTTTACTACATTCCTAATGAAAAGGAGGGGATTGTAGGTGTATCAAAGTATATTCAGACTAAAATCCGCAATAACCATTATTCAAATTTCAATTTTATTAATATAATATAATAAAATTTTTTGACAATTCTAAATACATTTAAGCAAATTAGTTATGTAGTTCTAAAAATACTAGAAAGTGGAAAACATGAAGTAATTTGTATTAGTAAAGAAATTGAAATACATGGAAACACCTATTTGTGTGTACATGGTATGTAAGTAAGAAGTTGCGGAGAAGTATTAAAACCATTAATTTTTTACAGTCTGACGGAGACCAACACACATTTTTTCACTTGTCTGCAATGTCTTTCTCATTTTATCTTTCTGGCATTTCTGAAACGGAAGGATGCGAGAAGAGACAGATAATGAAGCTGTCAAGTTCTAGACATTTATTTTATTCCTTGTCCTGTGAAGTTTTCTTAAACAAAAAGTTCACAGTTTTACATTTGCTTTTGTTATTTAGTGTGCGTGATACTCGTTAATTTAATTTCCTTTAGAAAATAGATGTTTCAGTTCGGTTTACACAAATTATTCTCGTTCAGGAGATACTGTACGCTTATGCAAATAATATGCCCGCTTAGAGAGCAACATAGTCATTATGTCATTAATCTGGCGATGTTGAAAGAGTTTGGAATTACGGTTTTGTTATCTCACCAAAATCGAGCATTGCTTATGTAGTGTACATTGCTCAATTGCATTGTGCTGAGAAGAAAATAATAAAGCTTCGTGCTTCCATAATATTGAGAAGACAATAAAAAAATGTCATTAGCTGGAAGTAAACACATTTAGAGTAATAGCAAAGTTATCTTGAATCGTATGTCGCATGTGGATCACGGTAGATAAATGTAGATCAAGGACACATGAATGCATTAGCCACAGCGAGGAGATAAAAGCCTGACGCCAATAGCGGACTAATACTACCCGACACGCACCAACTGGAAGTTGGAAATTATTTGGAATGAGCTTTGGAGATGGCGATGCAAATTAATTTTCATATCTCAATACAAAAAAAACTGTAACATAGTAGAGAAATAAACACGTGCAAAACAATATGAAACCATTTTAATTTACAATAATTTCAATTCTAAAAGAATTAAGAACAAAGTGTTAAAAGGTTCTGAACTGTTACTTGCAATATTACGCGTAAATGATATGAAGCACATTTTCAATATTTTAATGGATTCTTTTCCACATTTCAAAGGGAATAACAAAGACAATTGAATAGACATTAATACATGGCGTGACAGCAAGAGCTTCTTTCCTCGCACTATCGATCAGAAACTTTAACCACCAAAAATCAATAACGATCGTTGGCACTGTTCCCACAAAACATGTTTGGCAGTCAAATTTACTTTCTAACTTGTGGTTTTCTCCAATGGATTCCCTCTAGTTGGATTCTGAAACGCAAAATATCGATGTTATTGTCCGGTAAAATTACGGGGGGGGGGCAGGATAAATTAAATTACGGGACGGCGGAAGAAAGAACAAAGATAACATTGAAAAATCGTTTATAGCCGTTTCACGAGTTCATGAGTAGCGGAAATTAGGATTAAAACCGCATTTACTAAATTACCCAAAGACCTCTATTGATCTATGTTAATGTATTCCTTGTGTCGTTAGACTGCTAGTGTCTATAGTTACGAGTTCGCGATTCAAGCTACGTAGACTGTGACCGGGGTGTCCTAAGTTCGAGTATCGGTGGTGACAGGATTTCTACACCAGCTAAGAAGATTGGGAGAAGCTTTACAAGCTTTGCAATCTTTATTAGCTTTGGCTGGATGAGAAGTTCGTGCTTTTCTTTAATCAATTCAAGACGGATACCCGAGCAGTACCCTAAACAAAAGACCACAATCGCTTATTCCTCCCCTGCCGCCCCATTCTCGCATCCTATTTCAGTAACCCGTCAAACGCCAAATTCCTCATTTCGAAAAAACTCAGAAAAAGTCTCCCAATTTAGCTCTTTCCAAAATATTTTTATTTTTTAAAGCAGGTGATAAATTAATATTTTTCCTATAAATATGCACTAAACGCTCTGTCTAACCTCTGGGAATAATAATCCACTGCTAATGCGTGTTTTAGGTATTGGCGTTTGACGGATTTCTAAAATAAACGATTCAAATTGGGGAGACGCGCCTGGTAGCGTTACATTGCGGTTTATCTGGCTGCCATCCAGACGGTCCATTAGTGCAACCTAAGGGGTACCTGGAGTCGCAAGACCGTGTGACCGCTCTGGGCTGAGTACAATATAACTTGGTGCGAAACTAAAGCGTACTTGGCAGCTTGCCGTCCGGGAGCGACTACGACGACTCGATCCTTCCTTCCCCATCCTCAAGGACGAAGAAAATCTTCACCAGCGCCTGGGATGGGGACGCAGCGCAGGGGCAAGCTGTGAGCTCCCAGAAAAACACTGAATGTGGTGTGCCGCAGGGACGGATCCAGAGACAAATTTGGGGAGGGGAACTTCAAAATGTTTTGGTCGATCGTGTCATATTACAAATTTTGTAAAATGTCACAGGTCACATGCAGCTCATACAGCAATACGATTTTATTCGTTATATTGGATAATATTTTTGCTGTAAGTTTCGCTAAAATTAATACATACTGAAACATTTTAGGGGTGGATGAGTGGTTTGTGTGTTGGAATGACATAAGAAATGTAAACAGTATTCCTTGTTCTTGGAATGTATTTGTAGAATAGTTTGTTCTGTGAAATGAGTTCCAACGGCAAGTTTATATGGTCTGCAGACGCTGCCAAGGAGCTTAATTTAATTCGCTATTCAACCAGAATCAATTAGGAAACTTCGTCTGAAAATTACTTATCTTTTTAAACTTTAAGAGTTTGTTCTTATAGTTATTATCTGCAGAACTGGCAACGACAAATGTATACTTACTTAACGCAAATTACTGTGACTAATTATACATCAAAACCCGGTCCTCTACTTTGCTCTTTTTTTATGTAGTCCTATAGTCCATATTAAAGTCTTTGGTGTATTTTTAATGTTCGTTTCGGTTTTCGAAAAGTCCATGTAATAATTAGCCATGGCGCAATTCGATGAGTAGTCCTACTGTATATATCTGCATTTTGTGGAAATATTTCTTTTCACTGTCCTTACACAAAGAAGTGAAGGAACACGACTGTCCTTTCTCAAGCTTAAACCTACCGGCTTGGGTGGATCAACGCATTAACAATTGCCATCGCAGTGCTTCTGACCGGGAGGTTCTAGGGTTCGAGCGCTCACGAGGGCAGAGTTTTCGCCCCTAGGTAGATTGCTAGGTCGAATATCGCTGTCCAGCCCCTGCCTCGAGGAGAATTCTAGCGGCCGGCTGCTGCGATCGGTGGTTTTCCGTGGTTTCTCTGGTCAACAACAGGCGAATGTCGGAGCAGTACCCTAACAAACGGGCCACGGACCGCGCGCGATATTACCTTCCTCTTCCTTGCCCTGTCATCACCCCATACCTCCACACACTTCATGTGCAATACGCTACTATACATGTCGGGAGATCAGCCGAGAGCTCAGAGGTATTCCCGTTAGAGCCGTGCCCCGCTGGTGGGAGATGTGTGGTTGAGGAAAAATCCACTAGATGACGTGAAGGTTGGCGGCGGCGGCGGACCACGTGGGGAAAGATCACCACGACCTTCCGTGCCAAACATCCACTACACATACGGTACCAATGATATTAGCCGTGAATGGTACCACTAATCAATCAATCACGCTTAAAGGCAGATTTTTCAAGCTGCATGTGTGTAACAATGTTGTATATTCTATAAATTATATATGTGGAAGGCCTTCGTCCACTAAAACATTATTTAACTTCAATCTCTCGAAATCAGATATATTTAGGCCTTCAGAGACTTTATTTAACTTTGAGAATAATTAATATAAATTTAAGTGAAATGAATAAGTAAAAATGAATTTCCCTAGATGCGTCGCCAACAAGAAGGGGAGCTCGAGGGGGTGATGAGAGAGTGATTTGGTCGAAAAGGCAGACTCCGAAGCTTTTTTCTAATACGTCGGAAGAATCGTTAAAGGACATTCAGGTATTATTTTTATTATTTGTAACAAACTTAAAAACCTACTTCATATCTGATGTCGAAAAAACACTTTCGTCGGGTTCAAACGTATGACCTTCATATCCTGGAGGGCTCGATTACGAACTTATAACTACATATTGTAATGAGCTTAGTATAATTGCCTCTTAGCGGAGAATTTGAAAACCTAAAGAATTTGGTCGGAAATCCTAATTTTGTCTTTGTCATCATGCTATATTTATCTAAGCGTCGTCTCAATTTATTGTACCAGCGACAACACCTCGTGAGTCTCTGCAGACGCAAGAGGATCTGAAAGCCGCGTCGTCCAGTGTCGTTTCAAGGAATAATAAACACACTAGTTTGAAGGCAGAGATTAACAGCTCCTTAAGACTAGAGAAAACTGCCAATGACGTCTCACAAGCCGCACAGTAACTAAACCGTGCTTTAAGGAAAGGGAAGATTGAATCATTCTCTCTTGAATGAATGCTGTATGAAACGGCTAGAGTTTCTGAAAAATTGAAAGAATATGTTGTCTCTGACCGTTTTTTAAAGCCAATTAAATTGTGTTTTTGCTTCTTTCATGTATTTTGTTTATTACAAAAAGTTTGATATAGAGAAGAAGTTATATTGTTAAAGAAGCAAAAGAAAAATTTAATTATCTTTGGAAAATGATCAGAGACAATATATAGTTCAAATAAATTACATGATATATATAAATAAAAACTAGAAATAAAGTCGCCATCGATTCGTATAATAGTGTTGCGAGTCAAGATGTCAGAGACTTTTAAAATCAAAAAGACGTTTGAGTGCAGGGCCTGCTTGAATTGAAATTATAGGTTAGCTGAATGTTTGAAATTATCGACAGAGAATATGTGTTGGAGAAACTCGAATATTCGGGAGTTTAGATGAAGTTTCGATGACTGGTAGATGTATGCAAGACGTATGCAAATCACAATACGTTGCTCAAGCAACTACGTTAATAATGTAACGGAAATTACTTTAATAAATATATGCAAAATTATTATTTTAATATTTTTTTGATCGATTGTCAATTTTTGTTTACTTGTACATTTTAGTGTAAGACGTTTAACTTCTTATAATCACGATTTTGAAAAATACACTACGGATATATAATGTAGTATGTAAACTTAATTTTTATGGACATGGATAAGGCATTCATTGTGCGAATTTGTTACATATAACTCGATTTCGTTTACAATTAGGCAAAAATCTTAATGATAAATTACCATACGGTTGAAGTAATTCAGAGATCATTAGGTGCCTGTACATTTCGTTTATCATGATGGTCCCTGATGAACGCAAGTTGAGACTTAAGCTTTACTAAGCCATAAAATAGCTAAGATTAAGCCGCTTTTCAAAAAAGGCAACAAAAATGAAATTCAAAATTACTGGCCAATACCTCTTTTGTCGTTTTTTTTTTAATATTAGGGAGCTTTTTTTACGTACCAATGGAAACATTTCTTAGTGAACACGACGCATTTTCAGATTGCCAACATTGGTTTCAAAAATTGTCGCATGTCGCATCATCCATGGATAAAAACGAAGTACCTATTGAAATATTTTTAGATCTTTCAAAAGCTTTTGACGTCATTGATCATAACATTTTACTCTCAAAATTACCTTTGTATGGAATTTGTGGTGTTGCTCTAGATTGGTTATGTCCGTATTTTCGACAACGATTTCAGAGAGTAGAAATACCTTACTGAAATAATGAAACATTATGTACACACCTTTCTGATTCTTTGCCAATTGCATGTAGAATTTCGCAGGGATCGATTTTAGGTTCTATTCTCTTCCTACCATACGTAAACGATATACCCTCGACGATTAGAAACTGAAGAACAGTTCTCTTTGTGGATGATAAGAATATTCTTTACAATAAAGAAACCGTAAATAACACAATATCAGATATTTCAAATTAGTTCCGTAATAACAAATTAATAGTAAATGAAAAGAAAACTGTTTTAATGCAGTTCTCCATTTCAAATAAACAGCTCTACACTTCACTGAAAATGAACGGCGTGCCATTGACTGGCGTTATAGTAACAAAATTTTTAGGTCTTTCAATTCAGTCAAATAAGTTTAAATGAATTGAACACTAAATTAAGTTCTTTATGCTACGCTTTCAAAATTTTTTCAAATTGAGTCAGTCTACACTCTGCGTGTTGTGTTTATTTCGCGAATGTTAATTCCCGCCTGAGATACGGCATAATACAATATTCTGGGGAAATACATCTTATAGAACCCTGACTTTTAGATTACAAAAAGTAATTATACGAATAATAAGCAAATCCCATCCACGTGATTCTGTAAGCCTCTCTTTATTAATCAATTTGTTTTACCTTCACCTTGCCTCTTAGTATATGAATCAGTGGTTTTCGTCAAAAATGACTTACTTAAGGGCGGAAATATATTTTCAGCAAACGCTGATATCTACAACTACAACACTTGATGTAGTAATCATATTCATCAGGTGACAGTATCTACAGCTCACTACAAAACATTCACATATATAACATGAACATTATTTTACAACACCTTGCCAAATGACATTAAACGCTTAAATTCAATACAAACGTTTAAGTCCCAAGTCCCTGCACAATTGTTTCTATACACCTAAAGACTATACCGAGCATTCCAAAAGGAAAGTAATATTAATTTTAACAATGACATTTAATGTATTACATATCATTTGAATTGTATAATTGTAAAGAATCTGTAACAAGTATTGTACTTCAGCTTCTGGGTCAATGACCCCCATCTCAATCAGGTTTTCGTCCAATTTCGCTGATCCTCGAGCAAATGCTGAGATGGCCCCTTGTTTTGCTTCTAGACATAAATATAACTTCAAATTAACTTCTCCCCATAACACTTCACACACAGTTTTCAACTGTTTTGACGTAAGTAAATAAATAAATAATAAATAAGTAAATAAATAAGTAATAAATTAATAAGTAAATAAATAAGTAATAAATAAATAGGTAAATAAATAAATAAAAAATAAGGGCATTGGCGTGCCCGGTTTCGAAACAACCCCGCTTTCATGAAGACTTTTGAAATGACCTTTCAGGCAACTGCCCTCAGACCGGGAATTTTCGTAACTCAAAGACGCATTTAAGCATTTAAATAATTTTAAATCCCTCAAAGAAGAGACCCAGTAAAATTTTGCATCCATTGCGCCGGCCGCAAAATCGTTTTGACGTAAATCGCGGGTGGGCGGCTGGGGGATTGGACTCCTCCCGGGCGGCAGCCCATTCAATGGCGCCGCCCACAATTCATCTGCGCAATCAAGGCCTGTCGCGCTATCGCGGCGCGAGGCGTATAAATACGCCGGCGAAAGCGGCGCCGGGGGCGGAGACGGCAGGGGCGACAACAGCGCTGCCCGGCCGGAAGTCATAATCAAATCCACTTCCGGTTTGTATCGGGAGCTGACGATATTAAAATGGCCGCCCCGCGCGGGCAGTTTGTCAAGTGCGGGCGGGCGGGCACCGCCGGTAACACCACCGTTACCCCCACCC
>BOPP01000035.1:4055242-4071910 GCA_017312745.1 Gryllus bimaculatus
CGAACGCTCTGAAAGGGTTTCGTGCCTCCGATCCTAGAGCAGTTCTCGACAAGTTGCCTAGTGGTGATGTCGATGGTCGTCTCCCTTGGAACGACGTCCTCGGCCATCTCGCTTTCAGACGTCTGCCCTCAGAACGTCCCTCCAAATCTTTCCCTCTTCATTCTCTTCCTACCGGTTGAGAGAGCTCAATAAGAACTACCATTGCCACTGCAGTGTCTCTGATTGTGAGTTTCTAGCAAGTTCGAGTTGCAACGGTGGCGGATTTTCGACACTATACTTGGGTTTTCGCAACTATTGGCGGTTTCATCCAATTGGGAGCTTAAATGTCACTATAGTGACGTCCCTATGGTGACGTTCACGCTCTCGATTGGATGAAACCGTCAACAGCTGATACCTGCCAAGGGCAGAGTTGAATAAATCGCATTGCAGTTAGAAAGCTACTTACAAGACATGTCCTGCGGTCGGTAGATTTGACTTGAATTTTTTCGTGATTACCCAATCCATACGAGGCGAATGCCGGAGTAGTTCCATAATAAATTAGTCCTACGCCGTGCGCGATCTTCTCTTTCTCATTCTTATCCGTTTGTCTCCCCTTGAACATGCACACACTTGGACTACAGTATTGCAAATTTCCCGTGACCTGAAGCTTAAAGCATGCTCCGTTCAGGGAAAGGCCCCGCATGCGGAAATCTGGTTCGCGGGGGGGGGGGATTATGCTTGCCAACGAATATGATAGACTCGCTTTCTCTCCCTCTTTCTGCAACTGCAAGGGAAATACTATGTGCTATTTGCTTCGCAGACCTATTTTCAAATTTGAGATTATTTTAAAGGTCGCGTTCTTTTATAGTTTGATATTTTTGCAAATATGTATTTTATACTTTTCATTGTATATTTTTGCAAAAACCACTCTATCTCTCCAGTCAATCTCCCCAGTTTTAGAACAAATTCGTTTTTCTGTCACTTTTGAATACCTCAGAGTTTTGTGGTATGTCTCTTTAGTATGGTTATATGGCCCCGTTAGTATGGTATAGTAGCTTTAGTATGGTTTCTATTTCGATCAATTCCGTAGCTTGCCGAACTACATTTTAAAAAAAATAGTGACATAAATTGTGATTTAATAGATCTTGTTCGAATTATAATGTATCGATTCTAAGATCTAAAGACTGATGTTGGCCAAAATAAAACCACTTGCCGGAACTATATATTGTACTATTATTGACTAACAGTGGATAATTGATTTAATTTATATTACTTTTTTTTTCATCTCCATCTGAACTTTGACATACACCAAGTACAAATGAATCTATGATTACCGTTGACGTAATAATCGTGGGTTGATGTCTCAAGGCGTGTCAATTGTTTTGGTCATCATGTTCGTAGATGAAGGGCAAGTTATATCCCGGGAAGTAGCGGTGTCCCCCTCCTAGCTGGAGCGTGAGAACTGATGTCGATCAACCCGATGGCTAGAGAGGTTTTCTCCTCCCAAGTATCTCCGGATGGACGCCTATATTTCGATTTATTTAGAGCTGCCCCTGACGTAAATCAGTTGTTGCGGTGTCATCCAATCTAGAGATTAAATGTCACCATACTGACGTAGTCATTTGTAAGCTCCCAATTTGATGACACCGTAACAGCTGATTTACGTCAAGGGCAGCTCTAGCGAAGAATAAGCTCTCGACTGGCTTCCCGATGACAAAGTGTAGTGCGTATCAATGTGTGTGTGTGTGTTTGCGAGTACAACCAGAGAGGAGAAGATGAGAATGAGAAAGCGAAGATCGCTCGCGGACAATGACCCGTTTGTTAAAGCATTCATCTGGAAAGATGAGATGATGATGATGATAATAATAATAATAATAATAATAATAATAATAATAATAATAATAATAATAATAATAATAATGGAAGCAGGGTGCAATAATGTCGGGAAACGGAACAACCTGGCTTCGTCTACCGAAGTCTCCATAGATGGGTGGCGAGGAGTCCAAGACCTCTCCGCTTCCACACTATCAGTGCAAAGGCGTGGATGGAGAGGTACGGACGATGCATGAACTACCATCCCACACAAATGCTTGTTCTGCCAGGGGACACTATGCTCCGGGGAGAGCGCCTACGGCTTTTCGCGTCTATCCCCCCTTCCCCCGCCGCCGACATAAGAGTACGCTGACAGGCTGGCATCCGCACCCCGCCGTAACGCAGTTTTCCCTCGCGGCAACCTCCCCATTTCAGTGCGTAGGTTTGGGCCCTGCCCTGTGCGCTACTACCTATCAAGGCTAGTGCCGGAGTCAAATAAATGCGCCATTCACAGGCGCCGGGAACTAGTCGCTCGTCTTTGACCAGAGTATCGGGCCACTGCCACGACGAAGCCAAGAGCCCAACAGGGGACCACCCGAAGCTCCGGGCGACTCGGGACCCTCTTCCCGTCTCCTCACTGCCTACCCCCTTATGCTACTAACGTGAGTATCGCCAGAAACTAAGCCATCTGGTGGTGTCAGGTTCCCGTCAGACTTTTATTTGTGGGATCCGGAGATTCCGCAGACGTTCTTCACCCAAAGGTCGTGAGGCCAAGTGGCCCAACGGGTGGATTACTGGACAAAGCTCGTCAAAACGGAGCTTAGCATCGATTCCTCATTGCCTCCACCCTGAAGCTAACGACGTGAGTGTCGCCGCGAAACTCAGAGTCCCGGTGGTCGTCTACCACTCTCCACCAGAAATCGTGCCCACCTACGCAGACGCGATCCTCCCCCCGTTGCAGTGGGAGTTGGAGTGGGAGTGGGAGTGGGAGTAGGAGGAAGGTGGTGTTTTCCCGGCTGTCCGTCGCGTCGCCGTCGACCGTCAGATCGACCGCCCGTCCGCCTGATCGACCGCTGCGCGCTCGCTTTGTTGAGGCCGCTCCGCCCCCCCCCTCGCCCCTCCGATCAATAAATAGAACATTACCTGAGAAATGGGTCACCGAGTGGACTCTGCCGCCGCCGCCGCCGCCGCTACGGCGCCATTCCACTCATGCATTCACTGAGAACAGATGTCCTGCGGGCGGCCGGCCGGCGCACGAGCCACCTTTGTGCCTCTTCGCCTGTAATTGCTTTTCTGGAAGTCGCCTCTAATTACTTTTTCGTGTCTTCTCAAACCATTCGTACAAACCCCTCTCGCACACAGAAAAAGAAATGCTTTCGTTTCATGCGCCGCTCTACGATTTCCTATGTAATACATGGACTTTGAAAGTCGTTGGATATAATTTAAATAATTAAGTTTCTCGTTTGTAATGGAACTACTTCGATCTTTGGAGATGTTCGTTTCAAATATGAATATTTCAGGCGAATTGTTGTAAGATATTTCAGAAAAAGCTTTATTCTGAGCAGAATAATAGGATTTAGCCACGTGCCCTAACTGAGAGTTGCACTTGCGTGGGTATTGATTTGCTTGCGGCGTCGAAGTAGCAAACATAACGTTTTGCATGGCATCATTTTGTTCCCAAACGGCGTTTCCGTGTCTGAAGTATGTGACTGAACATTCTCCTAAGGGGCAACTATGGGCAACACTATGCTTGTAACACACAACACCGATAAGGCGTAAACACCGAAATCGAGTCCTTATTTAGCCAAGAATCTCCAAACAGCGGGTCACAGCCCCAGGCGCAACAACCTCTAAGCTCCCGACCAGTCTCCCGGCATGTGTGGTAGTGTAGTGCATGTGAATGTGTAAGTAAAGGCTTAGGATAGGACAAGGAAGAGGAAGGAAAGATCGCGCGCGACCCAACTCCAGAATTTGACCTAGCTGTGTAGCCAGCGTCGAAGATCCAGGCACACTCGGGAACCCGAACCTTGGACCTCCCGGTCAGAAGCACTGATATCAGTAGATGCACCGAGTCATCTCTCCTGGCATTTTAGTACTGCTTCAAGCTGGCTGTAGTTAGAAACTAATGACCAGAATATACACTTGAGTATTGTTATTTATCCGCGCTACGTGTGTCGAGGGAGCTGTTGTTGCGTAAGTGGCAGAGCCGGCAGCGATCGCACGGCGCGCGTGAGCTCTTTCTGTGCCGTGGAGCGGAGCGGAGTGGCGACGCAACGTCGATAAAAACCATCAATGTTCAAAATTATAACTTTAAACAATATTATAATATTAAATTATTCATCGACCAAAAACCGACATCGAAGTTTTGGGAAACATCGAAATTTTGGGATGAGCTCTTAGAGAATTCTCCAGATTTGATAGTGGCCGTGTATATTTTGTAATAATTAAAATTTACAAAAAAATTTAAAAAATGCCTCTCCGTGTGCAAAATACTAGGATCATCTCTAGCTATCAGTTTCATCTCGGGAGAGGGATATTTTTTTCGAAGAAAGTAGAACAAACCGCGTTTGTTTGGTTTGAACATATTGACAATGTTGTTTTTTTTTAATTGTAATTTGGGGAATTTTTATCCACAAACAAAACAATAAAAACGTAAATATCTATCAGAAAACATGGATGTTATAAAAAACATCGGTGTCAATTCATCGATGTTGAAAGTATCAATGTTTTTGTAGAAACATCGATGTTTTGCAAACATCGGCATCGATGTCGCATCCCTAGAGCGAAGTGGAACGGAGCGCCGTGTCGTCGTCGTCGTCGCCGCTGCGGCCGCTTGGCGCCGCTCACTCATTCATTAGGATGCAAACGACGCATCGATTTCCTCGTGGCCTCGCGGCCGGCGCCGCCAGGAATGGGCGGTCCGCGAATGCACGTTTTTCTCCGGCTCGGGGCGGTCCTTGCACGCTGGCGATCGACGCACGAATTAAGTCGCTTGTTTGCGCTCGTGGCCGTCGCAGGCGCCCCTCGTGTCAGGCGCTGGAAGCTGCTCTCTTAAGGGATGTATTCCGCCAATGTTAAATTTGCTATTATTGACTGAACTTTTCCAGAAAATGGTTAACCAGAAAATTACGATTATTCGCACACTTAAAGATACCATCATTGTTATTATTTTGACATTTGTTTGAGTTGATTTAATAATATTTAGTATTTTTCAATTAAAACTTTTGCTTTAACTGTTTCAGCATTTTTGGATAAATCATTTTTTATAAGTTTTGTTATTGAAGAATGTTTATATAAAAATATCAATTTATTGCCAACACTATAAGAATGTATTTCGTAAATTTTAATAAATTCAGAGCAATAGTTTCTGAGAAAAGGTACATTCATTATAATATACGTACATTTTCGGCAACCGCCATTAGCAGAAAGTCTGTACTTGCCAGTGCTCTACTAGAACATTACTGCACCATATTCTGAATCATATTTTTAGCGGAAAATACCAATGCTACCCATGTCTGAACAAGAGTATGTTTCAATAACTCATTACCATGCTTTCAAAATTAAGAAATAACGATATCCATACTTGTATGCAATGTTAAAAAAGGGGGCGTGGCTCAAGCACACTAGGATATTTAAATAATAATTAAAGGGTCTTTCATGGTACCTCTCTCCTTCAGATCACTCACCATCGCCGGCGATCGGTAACAGCAGGGCGAGATACGTGCACTTTACAATAAACGCCAACGGGAAGAGGAATAGCGCTATGTATCTGCAGCGGCAAAAAAGAGAACTTTGAAAAAGATTTGCCAAAACCAATGCACTTTTAGCTATGCTGTTATGTTCTGTTCATACAGTTTTATCAAAAAACAACTCAAAAGTACTTAAAAAAAATATACTTCTACAAAACTAATTTTTGTTGGGGGAATTTTATTCCAAGTATCAATATGGATAGAAAAATAACAAAAGTAGAATTACTAAAATGAACTAGAACAACTCAACAATAAACAACAAAGCCTGTCTCAAACCAAAAGTTCGTAAATCCGCTAGCCACCCATGCCCCTTAACCCCATGAACGCTGCTGGTAGGCCCGCGCCAGTTCGCGGGCTGTCGCGCCATGTACAGACTGACAGTAAGAACTATGTAGTAGCATGGTAAGCTTTAGATATCTTGAAAATTTTTAAACCTTAACGTCAGGATTGTATCCCCCTTCTCACCGTGCAGGATATGCCTCTAGTATCTCATACATTAGATGTTCTTATCAGGTACTCTACGAGTGTTCGAGAGTTGCTGACAGATTCCTCCCGGGGAAAGAGAAAAATCAGACATGTCTCGGTCAGCTGGGGAGGAACTGGCAAGTTTCTTTTCTAATTTTCCAAACATTCCAAAAAATCTATAAAACGTTTTAAACACGTAAAACACATTAGAGGGAATTGAAGATAACTGCAGAGGTGATCGATAGCTCACTCTTTTCATCTCAAGAAGAATCTATTGACATTATTTTTAGCTGAAACACACTGGAATTTTCTGGAGATACTCTAGAAAAAACTTTTTTGGAGGGAGGATTTCAAGGCACTTTCTGGGGGGGGAATTAATGAATTACTAACCTGCTTTACCGAATAACATAAATTATTAATCAATAGATCATATTCACTATTATTAAACTATACTTGCGAGGACAAAATTAATAAAGTATTCTTATCAATACTTTTTCACGTAACATTCTGAGGCCGAGGATAGACAAGCAACCCAACCGTGAAATGGTCAACATTTATAGTTGTTATTAACTTGCACACCACAAAGTTTTAAAATAAAAATATCTGAAGGTGCTGTATTCAGCGAATTCATCTTGTGATATCCATCTTATGATTTTATTGGAATTTTTTTTAAAATTCAGATAGATTTGTGTACTCATATCAGGTAAAACAATACGATATTACACTACCTCATTGATGTGTGTGCCTTCTACAGACACCACAATTACGTAAAATTCCATGAAGCACAGAACGCGCAGTGAGGCAACGCTGCGGAAGCTGTCCAGCGCGCGCCGTGTGTTAGCTACTACTGGGTCTCTCACGCTGTGCTGATCCACTGACCCCTGGCCCATTCCCGGGACAAAAAGAGCCCCCTCCCCCTCCCCCCGCCCCTCTCCGGCCAGTGAGCCAGGGAGCGCGCAGTGGCGCAGAGGTTTTGCCCCTCCCAATCCACGGCGGTTTTCACACGCCTCGCCTCGCTCGCCACGCCACTCAGCCACGGTGCACATACTGGTCGAAGCCGGGATGCCGATTCTCTGCGCAATTACAAACAAACATTTTTCAACAACGTAACATATCATGAAACAGATATCACTTTTGTCGCAGAGCTAAGAACGGGCTTGTAAGCTTTCCGTGAAACATAAATGTGAAATTTATAAAGATTATGTAAGTAGAAACTGAGAAGAAAATAAACTAATTTCATTAAGAAGAAATTATTTTTATTAAACAAATCTCGCATGAATAAAAGTTACTGACCTGTGGATACTCATAAAATATGTTTAGAAATGACAAAAATGTTATAGTATACACAGGGTCAGTAACTTTTATTCATGCGAGATTGTTAATAAAAATAATTTCTTCTTTAATGAAATTAGTTTATTTTTTTCTCAGTTTCTACTTACATAATCTTTATAAATTTCACATTTATGTTTCAAGTTCTCCTACAAAAACACACAATCTTCTCATACTATTGATAAGCTCAAGTATTAGTATTATTCTATGGGGTGAACGGGGCTAGTTGTTGGGGCATTGCATTGACAAGGCATTGCGGCACTGCGTTAAATGACCTGTCCGATAGAGCGCCGCTCACTTACATCTTTAATCCCTTGAGTCAGTTACTCTGTGAGATGCTAAGAGAACCGTTGCTTGGTTTGCTTATTCACGTAAGTTTTGTGTTTTCAACATAGAGAAGTAAAAATATGTCAGCTTGAAGGGAGTCAACCTTAAAACAGTAAATCTGATATAGATTCAACTACTCAGCACCATGGAAAAACATACTTCTTATATCACAATTTCAAGCCGTTTGATGTACATGACAACCTATCCTGAGAAAAGAAAGTTAATTGAAATAAATGGCTCGGGGAGTCGTTGTGACAGGTTCTTAGGGTTATGACTGAGACACTACTTGCCCATTAATATCTGATTTTAGCGCTATTTTAATAGCAGGAACTACCGCTATTTCGATCTGTACTCGGCCCATTCAAAAGCAATTATCGTGAGTCTATGAGTGGGTTTGATGAAGAGTGGGTGGGAGGATCTGAGCAACGGTCTGTAGATTAAAAATTCCCGGCAGTACTTCTGTATGTGGAACCAAACCACAAATGCTGTGGGCCCAACTCCTCACTCGGGGAGACAGACGGTCAGATGCGCTTCAGCGACCCGGGCACACGCGTCCGACGGCACACGGTCCGACGGGCACACGGTCCGAACGGCACCACGGTCGACGGGCACACGGTCGACGGGCACACGGTCGACGGCAACGGTCGACGGGCAACCACGGTCCGAGGGTCCGTAAGGCGGACATGCAGAGGGTGGACGGGCGTACGGGCGGGTGGTTGATGTCCGATTGGCGGACGGGCATTCAGGCGGACTTGCAGCAACGAGAATCCAACCTTCTGCCATCTTCACGGCTACTTAGTCGGGTAGCGGCTGTGGTAAAACGCAAACGAAAGTCGGAAAAAATTCGCGCGAGGGGAGGGAGAGGGAGCACGCGGGAGTCGACGCCCGCTCCGCAACCCCGTCTCTATCGCCTTCCTTTTTCGCGTGATGCATTTTTAAGGCGCGCGCCGTGTTAAACTTCCGTCTGACTGACACCGCCGCTCCTGGCGCGTCGATGGCTCTGAATGTTTAACAGTCGCCACCGGCGGTGGATGCGCGGGTTCCTCCTCGTTCCGGCACTCGCTCCGACAGCCACGCCCTCTCCCTCCAAGTGCGCCTCACTTGTTTACTAACACCGTAAAATATGTCCAAGGTGGAATAGATCGGGACACAAAAAATATCCGGCTTAAGTAGGTTTCCGTTTAATGCAAGGTCGTCTGTTTTTTGACACTTGTGATATAGATATTTCTGCCCTGGAAGTACCTAGTCACTTATATGACTTTATTGTAATTATCAAAATGCATTAACATGTAATTTATATATGGAACAAATCACCAATAAATGAATATTAAACTGCTTCCGAGTTGAAAAATACATAACATCTTACTGCCTAGTAGCTGTATTCGGATTGCTTGCTGACTCTCTAATTAAACACGTTAAGGGTAATATATTAAAACAGAATTGCCCTTTGGCATAGATACAAAAAAACATATTGGGTAAAATTCCAAAATAAAAGTCGACAATTCTCTTCCCGCAGACCGATTCATGAAAAAACGAAGAAATTAATTTTGCAAAAGATACAAATACTATCCCAATACACAAACTAAAATTCTACACAGCAAACAATACCTATTAGCATTGAAAAATTTATTCAAAAGTAACACAAAATACGTCGGCAATACAGAAGCTCAGAGTTAAAGAAAATGCCAATAAACTAACACACCAAATAAAAACAGCTTTAGACGAGCACAGAATCCAATAATATAAAAATTACATTAAAAATTACATAAAAACTATAGAGAGCAATTTATTGCAGGTTACAAAACATATATTGAAAGAACCAACAATTATACCAGAATTAAAGAAATTAGATAAAACAGCTACTATCATAGCCAAAGTAATGGAAAAACTAATTCTAAAAAGACTTCTGAAATACATTAATGAAATATGATACATACCACTTTTTCAATTTGGATTTACTCGACTACACACCAACTTTTAAGAATTAATAGTAAGAAATAATATATAAAAATTTTGAACAAGTATTTTTTGGACGTAACCCAAGTTAATGACAAAGTTTGGCACGAGGTATTGATATTTAAATTACAAGAAACAGGCTTACCCCTTTACTTGGGGAAAATAATACAAAGCTTCTAAGCAGAAAGATTTTTCAGTAAGAACAAATTCAACCTACTGTACACAAAAAGAAATCACAGCAGGAGTATCACAAGGCAACCTATTATCAATAACTTTGTTCGTGAAATTCACAGCAGATTTCCCAAAAAATCACAACACAACTGTAGCGTTGTTTGCTGATGACAGTGCAATACTAATCACTATCAAGTGTCTAGAAACAGCCACAAAAAATCTACAAGAACAACTAAACAAAGTAACACAATGGGCAGACAAATGCTAGATTAAATTAAATCCTAATAAAATTTAGCAAAAATATTCCCACTATGACCAATAACTACTACTTCCAAACCTCTAAATCTATCGGATAAAACACTGGACTTGTTACCAAAAAACAAACCTATTAAATATATGGGAATATTAATCGACAACAGACTAAAATGGACAAATAATATAAATGAGAAAATCATACAAGCAAACAGAAGACTACATAAATTTTACCCGTTAATTAACAGAAAAACAGCCGTCAAAATAGTATGTACACTAGTCCTTTAGAGCAATAATACTTCCCATTATAATGTATGACTGCCCAAAATGGTACAACACCTCTGCGACAAATACAAAGAAAATACAAACCTTCCAAAATAGGATTTTACGTATGGCTGTAAATGCTTCCTGGTCCACTACACTCAGAAGTAAAATAGGAACTATTCATCAAATAATGCTCAAACGTTCACATTCCTTTTTCACATTTTTAAATAAAATACCAGCAACTGACCATTACAACCTTGATTCATCAGCAGCAACATCCCGCATGAAAAACAGATTCCCATATGACAAATATTTAGTACAATTTGCTGACCCTCCTTAAATCTTTCAGAATTGGAATAAAGAACGCAAGAAATAATTAACAAATTTACTTGAGAAACAATAATGAGGAACCTATTAGGCTTCTCTTATTTCTATTTATCTAAAGAATGACGTGATTTTATGAATGTTATCGTTCGTCCCAGTGTTGATTGAAAGGTATTCCGCTGTTTGTTTTTTACTATTGCATATTTGTGTTTTGAGTTGTTATTTATGAGAAAACAGCTATCCCTGTAAAGCTGTTGCTGGTCTGTGGAAATAAATTAATAATAAAAAAGTAATTTATATTATTATTAATAATAATAATAATAATATAATAATAATAATAATAATAATTAATAATAATAACAATAATAATTACTTAAGAGCTAGTCCTGAATCAAAAATTCTAATTTAAGATTTGACATTACCGTTGTAAATTTAAATAGTATCAACCATTTTTAACCCAGAAATAGAACCCTTGTAGTAGTCAATTTTCTCTGCACTGTTGTTTACTCTATAAATTAATAATAAGTCTACTGTACAATACTTACTGTAAGGAATTATGAAATGTGAATTGTTATTAATAATTTTATTCGGCAAACGATAAAACAATGGATATTCTGTTTTTGGTAACGATTCTCTGAAGCAACATTAAATTCTTTAAATAAAAGACTTGAGTTTCTTACTAATAAGAATTTTAATCAAATATTTAATGAAACATTCGACAGGTACAAATACAATTAATTCTTTAGCAATATACGTACACCAAAATGTCGCTTCTTAGGGTGCGCATTTTTATTTTCTTATGCTTTTTTCTTGCGTATTTACAACATTTCCAACTTCATTGCTGGTAAAACTGCACATTAGCAAACGAACATTAATAAAATGCCTTATCGATCCTTTCCGAATGAACAAGATATTGCCGTTCCTGTATTTACATTTCATGGAATTATTACTAACCTTCGAATGCTCTAAACTGTTTCAATAGGTAAAAATGATAGCCAATTAACATTATAATGACAGGAGCAGTCATTTTGAATGTTTTAATGTTTTAGTATTTAGTGCCATGATATTGTGTGGCTTTCAATATTTGAGAATGTTCTATAAAATGCCGAAATATAATTATGTTTTGACATCTGAGTTTTTGTGATAATAGCTAATGCTTCGTGGTCAAAATACCTGCTCATTTCAAATGCGACTAGGACGAAGACAAATGGCACGATCTCTCACTGTCAAATCTTCACGCAGTTGCTGGACTGTGCAAGTATTTTATATCATCATCGATTTGGCTGGAATCAATACTTGGATTCTGTACGAAATGGTCTCGGGAAACCATCCGTCGTATGTACTGAACCCGGCTGAAGAACGTCGCACCCCACTGCCAAAGGCTCGAAACACTACAAGGGAGCGTCACTTGTCACAAGAGCACTCCAGTACAAACAAATATTCGAGGGACGAATAAACGTCGACAGTAACAAATAGTATATTGCAAAAACAATAAGTCCAATGAAATATGTCCTGGGCTCGAAATATAGTTAGGGGGAAACGTGGTGACATGAAAAAAGTACTTGTACGTTTGTCTTTAATTATATTAATAAGATTAATTAATAATTATTATAAGACAAGGATTATCATATGGGGACATAATTATGAAACAAGTGTTTCTTTAAATTAAAATAATAATAATAATAATAATAATAATAATAAAGAACAATTATAATAATAAAACTACATCTACAACTAAAACTGAAAAATAAAAAGAATAATTTGAAGCAGTCATTTTGACTGCTTGCCGTCGTTGGAGATTAAATATCATTGCCATCTTTCGCGTGTTAAACTTCTTCAATATTTAAACCATATATTTGTGGTATAATTTAATTTCATGTGTTTACTGCAAAACAAAAAAATTTAATGAAAAATCGGCTTAAAAAGCCACTTAAAATATGCAAAGGTAACATATCATACGTATGAATATTACCTGTTAAGTAAATTGCAAATGAGTTCGAACAACTCAGTCATGGTAGATCTTTTATCTACCTCGATATACTAATACTATGACCACGATGCTCGTGATAATCTAGAACAAAAATCATAATAAAATTTGCTATACAGAAACAATAATACCGCAATGAGAGGTTACTTTAAGACACGCGATAAATTTCAAAACTCGCATTGCATCGAGACCGAAAAGTAATCGAACTTCGCAACAGATTCCTCGAAATCTTGAGCTAGGTCCCGCATGCTAGAGGCAATCAGGTTGAAACTTTCTGCGCTCTTCACGGGAACTCTCGTTCTTTGATGAAGACACGAAACATATACAAACCGCTATTGCATATAATTATTCTTATTAATGTGTCAGTAATAAATTTGATATTTGTTTAACGTCTACACGAGGCATGTGAACATAACATAAGGAAATTTCCACCAAAGCTTCCAAATCCATCCTTAAGATGTCTTCTCGCAAGTAGATGACAGGTGAAAAGAGATAGGTGAAAATCGACCAATTTTCTATTCGTAATATCCGTCTACAGATAAACTTGTCATTCGACGAGCATGCAAACGGGTCGGGAGCATTCGATTTTGCCACGCATGTCTCGCCTGTGGCTCCTGCTTACCAGACATAACTTAAATAATCAGAATAGAGATGCTTTGAAGAGGATTTTTGATGATTAATTTTGAGGGCTTTAACCTTTCCCCCGGAAAAATGACTGGCATCAACTCCGACGTATTCATGGTGGACGTAATGGAGTCAACGCGTAAGCATTAGAAGTGGCCAGCCCACCCGGAAGAAGTATGAAAATCTTAAAACCGAAGTCTTTTCGCATTGTTCCCTCTCAAGGCAATTGGGATCCGAGGAACATTCGTTAAAGACCAAGATTACAACGCCAAAATATTTAAACATAAAATCCCATACGGCTGCCAAAGTACATACATGAGATTTGACAAAGTGCAATCCAAAGATTTTCAGAATTTTGTTTACGAAAATCGTTACAATTAGAAAAAACAATATTGAACGCTGTTCGTAAACAAACGTTTTATGCTGTGTCAACTTTGTAACACTATTTCCCTGTATTTTAGGGCGAAAAAAAACTTTACCCAAAGTTGCTCTACGAGTGGGGTTGTTCTTTCCTCGTCCTTGGCCTATCCCCATCCCTTACGTACACACACGTCAACTTATATGCACTACACTACCACACATGTCGGGAGACCAGTCGGGAGCTTAGAACTTATCGAGGCTGGGGCGGTGCCCGGTTGGTGGGAGATCCTCGGATAGGAAAACCGCCGCAAGCCGACTAGTAGACGCCGAATCTCACCAGCCGGAGAGGGGGGTGGGAGATCACCGCAACCTCCGATCAGTGATAAAACGTGCACTATTCTTGCGGTAATAATGACCGCGCAATTGACGCGCTCGAAAAAATGAAATAATCAATCAACAAACTGGTACAATGTCATTTTTAGAGAGTTCTTATTCGTAAAAATGTAACTACCATGCGATCATTGAAAAAAATGTATTATATTGTTTATGAATTTTACTTTAAAACATATAATATAAAAAGAAGAGAATTTAATATAGAAACACATCTAGCCTTATTGAACTTCTAGAAAGCATATGACAGGATCCAAAGAGATAAGCTATGGTATATATTGAAAAAAAGCCGATTCCCTAAACATTTAATCCAGGTCTCAAAAAGTCTGTATGATAGATGGAGCTATTTGAAAAAAAGTGTTTAACAAACCAAAATTGTCATTATTTCAAAACAAAAGTACGCAAATTTACTCAAAACAGTGGAATATAATAACACATTTTCGAAAAATTGTAAATTATTTTACTTCAAATCTATCTTTTAGGAAAATATTTCATAAAGAGAAAAAAATCTATCTTTCATATTTTAGGAAGACGTCGAAAAGCATTTTAAACTTTTGCTATTTTCGACAAATAAGAGTTTTCAACGAAAAAGAGAGATGCAACATCCCCTTAAATGTCTTTTATACTATCCAACAAAATTTAATTCAAAACGATGGACCCACCGTTTTTAAAATTTTGAAAATGTGCCAGGGGCTTCAAGTTAAGTACCTCCCGAAAGATATTTTAAATTCACGAAATCAAGACACCATCCAGACGGAGAATATCAATTTTGGAGAAAGTCGTCTGAACGGTTTAGCCGTTGTTGTTTTTCACAGAGACAGACACAGAGACAGACACAGAGACAGACACAGAGACAGACACAGAGACAGACACAGAGACAGATACAAAAACAGATACAAAAACAGATAGACAAAAAGAGACAGATACACACAGATATAGATACAGACAGAGAGACAGACAAAGAGACAGAGACAGGCAGAGAGAAAGAGGTAGGCATTGAGACGCAGAGACAGGCAGAGAGACAGAGACAGGCAGAGAGACAGAGACAGGCAGAGACACAGACACAGGCAGAGACACAGAGACGGGCAGAGACCCAGAGACGGGCAGAGAGACAGAGACGGGCAGAGAGACAGAGACTGACGTTTTCCCGGCAATCGCCTCTTTGCTATAAAGGACCCACAAAACATGGATTCTGATTTCACGACGTGTTAGAGGATTGTTTTTCTAAAATTGACGACTGAATTTATCCGCATTTTCGTTATGAGGGCCTTGTAAGAAGAGTATTTTCTCTTAAACATTCACCGTTTTTTGGCGAAGCATACAGAACTTTCTCATCTGCAGCAGGACCTACTTCAGAGCGAGAAGGTAACAATATTTCGTCTAGTACTGAAAAGAAACGGTTTAAGTCGCTGAATAACAGTGATGTTTTGCGAGTGTGCGATTTGAAGTGGAATAACTCCTGAACGTTTTTGGTGCTGGATTGACCACTGAGAATGCGAACGGATGGATTGACGGACAGACGTTTTGTCGTCACTCCATTTGACTGTATCAAGGACACATCGATTCTGACAACACAACGTATTAGACGAAGTACATTACTATATATCAAAACACGATTTATCCATATTTCTGTTACCAGGGGTCGACAAAGCATGATTACAATACTGGCTGTTCTTACGAAGGGCATTGAAGTAAAAAAAATGTAATGAACGTTTTATAGAGTTATGAGATCAAATTTGTTCATGTTTTGACAATAGCATTCCATGTTTTCTACATCACAATGTTATCTGCGATTTTCCAAATAAAATAATTTAACTCATACTCAAATATACAAGAACTATTCTTGACCGAAGACCTCCGCGTGAACTGTGCACCTAAAATGACAACTTACATAAAACTAAACTTTTAGCTGACTCGCACATACTTACAGTAACAATGGAAGAGATTAGAGCAACTACTGGAATTAAATAGAAATATATGTTCACAGCATTTCCAAACATCTTCTTGCAACCTTTCTTAAAAACAGTATTACATGAGCATTTATTTTCCTCCGCAATCTTCTCTGAACAACAACTCAATGGAGGTTCGCCCGAGTTGCAAAAATCATCTGGAGAGTCCCAGCCACAACAACCATGCTAAAAAATAAAATCAAAGTTATACTTTTATTCCATGAGAATGTAACTGCATACTCAACTAACCTTTCTTTGATACAGATCTCGCCGAGTCGTGTTGCATTTGTCACCAGGGACCGTGTCTCCAGGGATTTTAGTAATACATTGTGGGATCTCCGGGGTTTGAGACTTTGTAGTCTGGTGTTCGGTGATTTTACTACTGTCGATGGAGGCTCCATAGTGTTCCGTTTTCGTAGTCTGTATCTGGGTCATCACACCGCTGTGGCTGGAGCCCACTTCGGATTCAGTTACAGTACTCGTAGTCTTGTCTCCGACCATCTCTACGCTGTGGCTGGAGCCCACTTCGGATTCAGTTACAATACTCGTAGTCTTGTCTCCGACCATCTCTACGCTGTGGCTGGGGCCAACTTCGGGTTCAGTTACCGTAGTTTGGCTTCCGACCATCTCAACGCTATGGCTGGAGCCCACTTCGGATTCAGTTACCGTAGTTTGGCTTCCGACCATCTCTACGCTGTGGCTGGAGCCCACTACGGATTCAGTGACCGTA
>BOPP01000035.1:4079701-4105023 GCA_017312745.1 Gryllus bimaculatus
GATTGAAGTAAACAGCGCAACTATAATCTTGTGAATCACGAGAACTAGTGAACCGAATCAGTGAACCAAAGGAACCGGTGGCACCCTAAACTCCGGATCAACCCAGTTCCCTATAATCACAAAGTAGATAAACCCTAAAAGCGGTGTCATGGTGGGGGAAGGAGAATAGGGGGAGACGGCCGGGTGTCTCCAACTCTCACCCAGCTCGACTGCGGCTAGCATGCCACGTGTATAAAAGTTTGAAAAAATTAACAATATATAAATTCACTAAACTCCTTACACCATTGAAATTCTCGTTCTCTTCATAACACCTCACACAAAAGCTTTACCTGGCAATCTCCTTAGCTATTTAATACTTTTCACTGCGAATTTTTAGTAAATTGCACATATAATCACCAACAAAAACTCGACGCTTATTATCACTAACCTATTCGACGTGAGTTTATTGAAACTAACACGTGATATTTGATTTGACAGCTAAAACAATAATTGATTATTTTTCATTTCAAAGTAGCATGATCTTAATTTATGGGTGATACTTCGCAATTTCATTATTCTTAACTTCAATTTGATTTTTATTCTCAATTCCTCAATTCTCAATTTGATTATTTTCAGTTCGTTTCTTTGTTCGTTAGTCAGTTTGTTTTTGTTCTCAATGAATGTATTTTCTCTCAATCTGAATTTGCCTGGTATCAATTTTTGGTGGAATAGTTATTGTCATGTAAAGTTTCACGCCCTACACTATTTCAATATGTTTCAAATATAACTATCTTATCACAAGGTAATACGTACGATTACTCCAATGCAAAGGCAACGTAATAATTCAGCAGCTGTTGCCATCTTCTACATCAATAATTCCAATATATAATACGTTATTCAACGTTTATAATTATTTAAATGGTTATAAAATAATGAATTAAGCCAGGAAAGACTCCGCAAAAGCAATCAAGACAGGCTTCTATAACCTTTATGTTGTAGCAACTCCAACAATGGGAAATAACTCACTCGATCTTCAGAGAAAACTCGTAAGGCAGATTACAAAAAAATTAATATTAATACTGTAATAAATACAGTAAGTAGTTTCCATTTGAAAATCTTTCCGTGAAGTTGTTTATTATTGTGTTCTGATGGAATTGCTACAAGTGCTGCCGATCACTAACTTACGGTCTTTCTCCTGAAAACAGCGTACAGCACCTAGCAAAAATGGAATATTAAAGGGAAAATTAAAGTTATAATTCAGTCGTGTAATACTATAACTATCCAAACAATCAATTCGTCAAATCAGGTGTACTGACAAGATAAAACTCTTCATAATACATTTCAGAAAAAAAAATAAAACATTAAAATATAGCTATAATTTAAATATCATCATAAATTACTGATGATTAATTTATGTCCATTTTATCTAATTGTTTGAGGTGAGCAAAACACTAGAAAGTTATGATATGCAAGTTAAGATAAGATATTTACGAAATAAGTATCAAGACATTTTACAATATAAAATTGGAAGCTTATAACCATCTAGTATTGTAATTGTTTGACAATAATCTTGAAAATATAGGACTGTCAAACTTTTATCCACTTTATGAAAAAGGACTACAATATTCTCTTAAATTTGATTACATTATATTTATCTTGAGAAATATGACACTGGTATAGATAAAAGAAGGCCTTGAACTATTAGAGAACTTGTGTAAACACTTTTCTTTTTCATTTCGAAAGTGAACATTCCTAGTTCTATAGTTTTTTTTAAAATGGGTCATAGATTATTAAAACAATTGCTTAGTAATAAATCTTATTTCATCACTGATCTCAATTTCGTTAATGATATCATGATTCTTATAAATCGGAAATGTAAATTCTTTACCTCTTTTTATTCTGATATACTGATATTATTTCTAATATGCATTGACGCCACAGTAATTTATCATGGGCATAATCGTCTCCTATATTATTTCAGTAGAATTGATACTTTAGTGGCTCTCGGGCGCAAATTTGCGCTTTTGCAAATTTACGTAACTTTATCAAGAGTAAAAATATATTCTAATATTTTTATGACTGTGAAAAAAAGCTAACTGTCAAGGACGGTTGAATAATTACTCTAAATGTTTTTAAGGAAGTGTTGTGAATTGTTCCAAGAAAATCACTCTACAATACTGAATAAATCTTTATTGAAAATTTGTTTCAAACCTCAAGCATCAATTTGACATTCCGTAAGTACATTAGAAGTTATCTTTATAAAATGTTTAAACCAATAAACACGTATTGTTAACACATTTCCCTCTGAATTTGGATATGGAAGGATTGAAGGGGAAAGAGAGTGGGGTTTAACATGCGAGAGTACATGCACGGGTACGCTAGTCTGAACTATTGTGATATTCACTATGAGAATGCTTAACACGATTTTTCTATGGCCCGTGTCCACAAAATTTCTTATAATCACTTTGATGTTCCTAATATTCAAATAATGAAGCTCCTGCGCATTTCTTCTGGTTTAATTGTATTTTCTGCTCATCATGGCCATTAAGTGGAATATTAAAAGGTTGTGTGTATGTGTGTAATTTTTTAAAATATTTGTACGAAACACATATACGCTATATAATATGACATATAAGACATTTTGTACTATACTACATTATTGCATAAAATTCATTTGTAAGTAGAAATGTTTCAAATTACTTCCAATGAAGATTCTCAAAAACTCAGAAGTTTTCTTTGTGAAAGAGCTCAAATATCACATTTTGAGTCACGCTTAAAATACATTTTCTTAAAAATTGCTATTTATTTTTCAACAAAAATTTCCATATTCAACTAGATTTTACTCTTCTTTCATGTTCTTAAAGTTATATTTAGGTTCTACCAGTAGGAAAACGAAAAATTGAGAAATGCCAAAAAAATGTTGAGTGACGATAGATGGCAGCTGACAAAGAGGGTAGAGTAAGACCGAAAAGATAACCCAGATCAAAAACATTAGAAATCTAACTAGTACAAAAACGTTTGTGCTATTCTGTGGCAACATTAATTTTATTACATTATTATTTATAAATGTGTTAGTAAGATCTGTCTTTAAAAATACATATTGTATATTTAATCTACTCCTGTTCAAAACCATAAGAATTCTACTTTGGGATGCACAAAGACACACGCTTCAATTACGTCCCGAGAATGGAACAGTTCCAGTCCTTAAGGTGAAGACTGTAAAGCAGGCATGTCAAGGTACGACGGCATGTCAAGGTACGCAGGCATGTCAACGAACAGAGAAACTCGCGGACAGAGAAATTGGCGCGAGATTTAAAAATAAGGGTTGTACAAATTCCTCCGGAGTGGCGATGTGTCACTGGGGCTCTTGCCCATTACGGTCTTTTAAAGAAATAATTTGAGTCATCACATTTATTGCCCCCAAAATAGCTATATTAATTCCCATATTCTTTTGAAACAAAGAAATTACTCAATAAAATGAAATATATCAGATTTAAAATTCTCAATTGAGAGTAAAAGTATACATTTTGAATGGAAACTGTCTTGATTTTGTAATCGTGTTTTCGTAAGAGTGATATAATAACATTAACGTTCAGTTTGCAATGGTGAATAGACAAATCTTGTTAAAGCGCTGTCCGTCCGTGAGCTTAAATTATTAACTTACATATAAGTCAATGTATTTCACATTGTTGTTAAATATTAGTAGAATATAATAAACTTACATTTCGTCCTACGTCTTATAGAAGAAAAAATGTGAATTCTTAATAAGTGGCGATACAGTTTCAATGAGGAGAACATTGGAAACATACTTGGTGTATACTTTCACAAGAGACAATATAATTATGATTCGGACATAGAAATAGTACCAAATGCTGCTGTAGTAACATTGTTACTCAACAAATCAAGAAAGAAATATGAGCAGGACATTCATTCTATATCAGAAAAAGTGCTGATTTGATTGCTTACATTTCTGGTAAGTCAGAGAAAGAAACCAAGTTCCCTTCAGCTTGAGCGTCTATACTCCTTTGTGGATTTGGAGGGAAAATGAATGCGGAGTGTGGGGAAGTTGCCCGTGCCCGTAGGAGCGCCAGACTTGCCAGGCGGGCAAGTAGCTTGCGCGGGCGTGGTTTCATGTGCCTGCTCTAAAGTATTTTATGAAACAATTGGTACGTATGCTGATGACGAACGAATTGGAAGAGACACGCCAATTACAGCAGGCGTAAGATCCAGATGGGTATTTGCTTTAGTTAATTTTGTCCAAGAACGTCGGAAACTTTTTCTGACGTATAGGTGAGAAGTATACATATAAGCAGCGCAGATTTCTTGACCTCCAAAATTCCCTCCCTGCTCTTTTTCTATAGGGTCATTCCATGCCAAATGGCCGAAGCTCGCCGCGCGATAATCTCGTATTTTGATGAAATTTTGTTGTATTTACTCTGACACCTGCGTGCTAAATAGGGGATGAAATGGTCATTCTTCACTTTCAGCTGCAGGCGGGGCCTGAAATTTTTATCTTTAAGCCAAAGACCACAGTATACGTCGATATCTCCAATAATTTTATAAGTTTCGCAATTTTCAACCATTCGCTCCAGTTGACTTGATTAATTTGGTAGGACTTAAGTTATTGGGTGTTATACTCGGACATACCCTACCAACAAATGAGTGATGACTTTGGCATTCATGTTATCCCTTTATAGGTGTTCCAAATATTTACACATGAATACTTGATGAGTGATGATCATTTTCTAAGACTAGGAATTGGACCTCGTATACCTATTAGATATCCTATCCATATTTATTACTCTTGTTCATACATATCACACATTCAATGTACACATATTTGCTCTCTCACATACCAATTAGGCATGTGAAATTGGACCTTGTAGTTTTAGTCCTCTTGAATTATGGGGCCTCCTGCCTCATGGACCTTCCGTCACGTTCGAGCTTCGGCGCAATAGACCTGCTTACATTGGACCCTCAGAGTATTGGATAGTCTGATCGAGAAACTAACGACATGAAACCACGCACAATATTGTATGAATCTGTTGCTTTGAAGTTCTTTTGTTTGTCATGCAACGACTGTCAAACAATGCATATGCACGTGTCATTTCTCAAAATTATTAGTAGTTTACATAAGATCTTATACAAATTCAGTAAACGATGTAGAGCTTACGATGTGGACGAAGAAAAGAATATATTTCCTTCACTGCGTACTAATGATAGTATGTATAGTTTTATTTTATCCTTCTTTTACCTTTTTAAAATATGTACGGTGTTACAATGTTACTATAATATTGACAATATTGCTTTCTGCTTTCTCTTAGAAAAATACTTTGTCTACATTGTGTTTGTTGGAATTAGTTTATGTTATGTACCTCACTACATAAATTGTGTTTATTCTCCTAGGAGATATTGATGTAAGAGATTCCTCTCTTCTCCTTAACCTGCAGACTCAGAATTGCCACACAAAACCTTCATTCGGATATTATACTTTGATACACTTGGCATACTCTTATTAATAATTCATATCCAAATCATTATTAAGCTCATGATACGATGGCGTATTTAAGAAAATAATGGTTTTCGCGGCGCAAAGTGGTGAGCGGGAGAATAACGCTTACAAAGAAGCATTCGCTGATCATGTTTGTTGATACCTAATCTTCATGTTCATGTCACACCACCTGTAATCTCTGTGACAAACACAAATGCACGATAAGCATTACTATCGCGTCAGACTTTGACAATTTCTAAACGTGATTCTCCATTGATTCTGACAAAAATTCTGCGCAATTCATTGCAGAGAAAGGTTGCTGGACACCTCTAAAGAATGGATTTCCAATTATTGCAAGGGCCTTATCATTAGTCATTAATTGCATCAACTACCTAACTCGGCATCCTCTGCTTTCAGGTCAGTGGCGTGGCAATAGTACTGGTGGGTGTGCTGGTGACAAGAACTTTTGATTTCGCAGACGTATTTCACTACACCGACAGAGACATACTATGCTATGTTTATCTTGTATGTTTAATAGGGGTTATAACAATTTTCGTAGGAATATTAGGAATATTGGGCGTTAGTGTCTCAAAACGCAGGAGCAAATCTATTCTTATAGTGGTATGAATTGATAAATCAGTTATTTTTAGCCAAACCAATGAACAACGCTAGAGAAACATAACAAAATAAAATACTCTTCTCTTGCAGACTTTATCACTTCTGTTGATAACATTTATTCTTCAGTCTACCGTTGCTGGTGTCGCCATTTTGGTCAAAAGGCAGAACGCGGACATCATGCTGGAGTTCGAGAAAAGATTTCTGAAAAACGTGGTCGACTTGGGCCTGATCTGGACGGAGGGCGATCCTGCGATCGGAAGTGCCACGCCCACTGCCGCTGCCGTCTCCGGAGGGGGCAGCTCGTCCCCCTCCGTGCCCAACGTCACAGCCACCCGCACGCCATCGCCCGCCCCAGCCCCAGCCCCAGCCCCAGCCCTCAGCCTCAGCCTAGGCCCCAGCCCCAGTCCAGCCCCAGTCCAAAGCCCCAAGGCCCCAGCCCCACCGCCAGCCCCAGCCCCAGGCTCTTCTTCGACATGCGGCGCGACGTGTACCACCAGAAGGTTTGTCGCTACACACGGGCAAGGCCGGCGATGGGTGTTGCCCATTAACTAGCATACCCGCACGAAACCTCTCGCAAGTTCAACCCATTTTTTTCTTAGGGTATCGGGAAACTAAAACACGGAAACATATGGTCCTTTTCCATCGTAGTTCCTTCCACATTTTGGTACACAATACTTTTAGACCATCAAACGTTAAATAAACGGTTGCACTGCACCCGTAAGAAACTACTTTCATCGGTATCAAGCATCTATTAACAGGACATTTAACTATTACTACGAGAGCGAATCTTGAATTAATAATTATGCAAATAAAATTCGCCAGTTTTAAAATTTGGAAACTGGATTTATCTACGTTTTCGTTACCAGGGCCCGTGATTGGGAGTTTCTGCCGAAAATTCGTCGCTTTTCCCCGCAGCATTACATATTTTTCTCTTCTTAATAAGTATCTTTTTAAGTCTTTTTTTAAGTCTAAAAGAAATCTTTACTGTGTGACTTCGACAGCACTGGTGTTGCGGATGGGATGGCGCCAATGACTTCTGCCGATCCGGAAGAGCGCCGCCAAGTTGCTGCCACGAGAGAAATATCATCAACGGGACGATCTGCATGTGCGAGAACGCGTACAGAGCGGGTTGCAAGGAGCCGTTCCAGAATTCACTCAACATTTACGCTTACTTCGTGGGCGGAGCTGCAGCGATTGCGGCTGTCGTGACTGTAACCTCCTCTCCCTTACCTTACCTTCAATTATTAAATTTATATTTCTCGCAGCGGATAAGGGAAATCTCATGAAGTTGAGGAATAAAAAACGCTAATATATTGCAGATGAACTAAACAAACCATATTATATTATGAGCTAAAGTCAATGGAAAAGCAACATTGTACACTTTCATCTTAAGCAACTCTTTTTAAAGAGTCACAACAATTATTTTTGAAAAATGAATTTGTCATTCTACGTAACCCATTCAAAAATTTACCTATATGTTCAAAAATTGATTTGATGTTAAATTATAAACAAACTTTACATTGTATTTTTTCAGTTCAGTCATTTTTCAGTTGCAATATATGCCTCCAGATATTCAGTGCAGTATGGAACACTTTGCTGGTATTGAAACGGAAGATTCCTCCCAGAGGGCCGCTAGGAGCGCTGGAAGCCTTCGAGATTCTTCATCGTCTGCGCAGCGCCCCGAGCACCACTCGCCTTTAAAGTGGGTGGTAAGCTTTCGATGTTTTTACCAGTCTGAAATCACGTAGATATTTTTACCTGCGTTTTTTATTTTACAGGAGAATTCTATTCTATTTTTGTTTACTGATTTTTGTAAATATTACGTAAGACTATTTATGATTTATAATATTTTTGAAACAAAGTAATTTATTCTGGTTATTTTCTTCATTAAATATAGTTCTTTCATATTTTTACTTTCCTTGTATTTTTTATTAATGAAGTACACAGGTAGCACTATCTTTGTAAAGGCAGGGTTAAAAGACAGAAAAATCCGTTTTGCGTCGTATCGGAATAGTGGATCAATCTTGTTTCTCTATATAGTAAATTAGTTCCTGTAAAGTTTTCTTGGCGTATAATCCACGTTATGTGCTTTCTTGATACCGAAAAATCGATTTAGGGTCATACCACAGTCTGTACTTGTACACATCCCTCCGTTCATAGCCGTCTTGTTTTTCTTTAAAATTACATTTCAAAGGTTGCAAGTATCAAGAAAAACTATCATGCAAGAAATTGTTGGGGAAATGCACAACATCTTACCAGAAACGATGCTATTCTACATGTTCCAACAACGTATTACACGTATGCGTGCATTACAAGAAGTATGTTATGATTTACATATCTGACGACAATACATACCGTAGCAATTAATGTTGAGTTGCAATTGCAACTAAATCCAAAAAAAGTATTATAAAATGCATTGCATGCGTGGAACGCAGCCTCTCTCTACCAAACCTGCGCAAGAAGTGGCTGAGGTGAGTGACCCCACCGTCTTTCCGTTAGCTGAGCTGACGCGACACATTCTCGAAAATTGGTGAGATATTAATTTAATAGAGAAATGAACAATTTAGGAGACAAGTTAATTAATATAATTTAAATGCAAATTGTCTCTTGTACATTTACCTTTCGAAAATGGCTCAGTCAAGAACTTAATACAAATTTTTGAAAATTATAATTTTAGAATTCTGATTGGCCGGCACTGCCTCTGCTTGTCTGACTGCGAGTAATAGAACTTACTGGGGTCGTGGGTACTCCCAGAGGCGTGGTAAGATGATGCAACATTCACGCCGCACTTTTCTTACGTTATGTGAAACGTAACAGAGCGTGTACAAGTAAAACATCTGTACATACTAATCGGAAAAACGATAAGCAAATTGAGGTCCGCAGAAACTTTCGATTGTAATGTAGTAGACTTTATTAATATATTGCCCGAACACATGGAGATGTGTACTCACAAGAAAAGTATAGCATTTTTGTTGCGTTTTGTGGTGGCAATTGTTTTTTCCAACATTACCAGAATTATCCAATGTATACCGTAATAACGCGACTGGTAACATGTTGATTTATGCTTGCAAGAAAAAAGTCTTAATGTAATTCCGTAATATCTGTCTAAACAGTTTTTAATCATTTCCTAATATGACATTTCTATCCACATTCGTATCCTGCGACTCAACATCAATAATGTAATCATCAAATATATTCGAAATCGCTAGAGAACAATGCATCGATATTTGCACTATCGTTGGGCAAGGTGGCGTCATATTCTCTGCACGAACCTCTGATCTCTCTTTCATCATCGCTTAATGTCATTTTATAACCCCGTCAAAAGTTAGTTTCTGATTTCCTCAGAGCCGATAATATGTTCAATGGAATTCACGAGAAAAAAAATATTTAGTTCCGTAATCCATAAGTATAGTACCAAATACGACACCCAGGTGCGACTAATTTTTAAATAACGGAAAGACGCCTTGAATGATCAGACTATTAATACTGTCGAATAGTAGCCAAATACTGACAGTTTAGATAAACAATCATGAAATTGATCTCCGTTTCATCAATACATGCGCATACCAAAAAGTCGCACATGACATATTTGACACCGTCCTTGTGGTTTAATAGTTAATTAACCTAGTTAAGACAGTACAGTACAAAATTACTCTCTCGTATACTACTTAGTGTATAGGAAGTATTGTAATGCTACGGTAGAAAACGGTGATATTTCGACAGAAAAAGTTTTATTGTGCGGCCCTCATATAAAAAAAGTGGGTAAATCTCAATCCAATGTTTGCAATTACTTCTTCTAAAATGTTGTACAATCATAATTATGTTTTGTGGGTCCTGGATACCGAACAATTGCTAGACGACGAAACTTCAGTCCGACTGAAATACGCTAGAGACTAAACGCAGGATTTTTATCAAAAAAGATATTCCCTGATCGATTTGGCTGATCGATGTCGCAGCCTCTTGAATCTCAAACTGATATTTAAATTTTTACTGATGATGCTCATGAGTAATGAAAGCTTAATAGTAACTAGTTGCTATTCGCTATAGTTTTTCTATTGTTTAAATTAAATATTTCATTTAACTGAATTTTATTGTTTTTTAATTGCGTAGTGATTTTGGACATTGCGTTATTATCATTATTTTGCGATTAGTGGTTTGATTTACCTAATTCATAAATAATATTGTATTTTTATTAAATTTATTACATTCTTATTGTTTATTTTTACGCCAGTTATTTATTTATTATGTACAGATTCAAATTTAATGATTTTAGTATGCGATTCAAATAATTATTTTTTTATTTTATTCCAATTATTTATTTTTAAATTCATTATTTTGAGTAATATTTAACTTAGAAATGGAGAGTCCCAACATCTTGCAGACCTATTTTCAAAAGTTCCTATACAAATCGAAAGAATTCGAAGTTCTCTTCAGAAGATAATTGTTACAACCAGCTGTTGCGGGTTATGTAAAGAATCTATAGATTAAGGGACTCGTGCCACTCACAAATATGTGGTCAAAAATCATTGCAGGTAAAATTATTGCAAATTTGAAGGTGGCAAAATTATTATAAGTGAATAATAGTTTGTTTTCAGTTCTATGTTTTCTAACTCTTTCTACGAGTATTTTCCGTAATTAGAGATTCAATGTTGCTAATGATAATTAATATGAAACACTAATGAATATAATTCTGTTTTCTAAAGTTGATTATAGGTTAGAGCGAACTCAATTGACGGTATCATAAGATATAAAAAAGACTCAGCGCACCTACAAAGGAATGCTGAAGGAAGTTTCTTGACACTGGAATGAAAAATCTACACAAATGTAATAACAGGCCATCCAACGTGAAGTCTAATTATTTTTATTAATTTAGTGTTTCTAAAGATCAGAGTAGCAAATTGCAAAGCATCTAAAAATTCCTGATGTATTAAATGTGCTTTTTCATAACTGGTATTTTTTCTGTTTCAATTTTAAATGAAAGTAATTATTACCGTCCGTCCCGTCCGTCTGTAAACTACGCACTGTTCAACCGATTTTCTTCAAAACTGATTGTTACTAATCGATCTTGCTGATCTCACGAAGCCTTAAATTTTCAAACCGATATTTTAATTTTAGGGGGTACTTAACATGAAGGCCCAGGAACATTTTCAAAAAAATGGCTCCTTTTTTAATTAAATTTTGTTGTTAGTATTGCGGACTTATAAGAGAATGATGTAGCTCTCATGTTCGTTACAACTACTGATTTTTTGAAAATTATTAATGTTCCAAATATTTTTGGGACTTTCCACAACTCAAATATTAAAGATATATATTTTTCCCTTCATGAAATCTTAATACATTATAGGATAAATTTTGAAAAAAATCGTGCACAATTTTTCGAAAAATTGATATATTTTGGCGTAATTTCTCATATTAGCACATAGCAATTAGCAATATCGCGAGAAAGTACGTGCTGTTGTAGTACCACTAGATTCTTCTTTGCGTTAAAAACGGAACATGCAGTTGTGTTCGGTATATCTTTTGCGGGATGGAAATAATTGTGCTAATGTTGGTGGTAATTAAATAATATATCTCACTTTGCCGAGGCATCACAGCCGCTGCACATCAATTACTGCGCCGCTGTTAGCTGCCGGAACAGTCGCGCCCCTGCACGCCATCTGCAATTAGAGCTGCGAAAGACGAGCCTCGCAGGCACCCGGAGGCGCCGCCTTCGTCTCTTTCGGGCGACGGTCGCGCGAAGATCCTGCTCCTGAGTCTGAAGGCGAGACGATTCGGATAAATAGGGTCGTAGTCACGTTGATTTTTTTTAAAACGCAAAATTAATTTTGAAGAAAATAATAGTTGATTCCTATGTATTGGCATGTCCAGAAGAGTTCACGTAATAACAAATGAACTTAAAAATTATGTTTGGTGTCTTGTATATATATATAATTACTTGAAGCATTTTTAATGTTTCAAATATCTGCGTAATAACCCTGAGTCTTTTGTAAGTTTTATTACCGATTTTTTGACTGTAAATGGAAACCAAGTGCCTAACGCCATAAATCTTATTAGGTGTTGAACAGAAACAAATTATTATTATTTGCGAACCTAATCTTGCAGCTCAGAATTTAAAAAGAATAGAAAGGTTTTCGGTAGTAAAATATATATTATAGAGATTGTAGTTATCGAATCATGAGTCCCCCAACTACCATTGACAATGAAGCACTAAACTTTGTGGTAGTTTATTAAAATGGGCGTAGTATGTTTCATTTTTTTTAATTTTATAAATGTTTACACATTTATTTAATATTTTGAGCTTCCTATAGTACCTTTAGAAGAAATAATAATTGCATAAATAATGGTATAATATTGGAAATCATTAAACAAACTGTAAATTGTTGAGGATTCTCTACTTAAAAATCATGGTCAAAATTAAGCCCATATTTGATTATTAATTAATGCTAACAACTACTGCGTTCTTTCTGCAGACCTGTGCGGTATCAGAAGAACCTTTCTAAATTAGATCGCTGAGGAGGGCAATGACATGCCTACCCGAAGCAAACGTCTGACAACGCTCGTAGGCCCGAATCCGCCAGTTTTTACTTTTTCGTCCTTTCTTGGCAAGACGCGAAGGTAATCTAACCGTGCACCATAAAATCGCAAATTTTCGACAGAAAAGATCTTATCAGCAGGACCTGTTAATGCAAAAGTGGATAAATTATGTTCCCACGAGCAGTAAATTACTTCTAACATTTTGTGTAGACATAATCCGGTGTAGTGTGGGTATTCAAGGAAAATGGCCCTTCCTCCGACAGAGTTTTTCTGCCAAAATTTCGCCGGTTTCCCTAGCATGATTACAATACTTTCTCTTCGTAAGTAAGGACGAGAACGTAAATACGTAACATTGCTAAACTACAAATTTCAATATACAAATATTTATCCTTAATGAAATCGCGTAATTTTGCATTTAATAAAGGCAATTTTAAAAACAAGTTATTCTAAAAAACGGCCCTTCTTTTGCTCAGATAGTGTGAAAGACCCTTCTTTAAATGGCGCATGTTCGATTTTAATTGAAGTTTCTGAATTTTAGAAAGCACCAAACTTACAAGTAATGCGTGAATAGGTGTGCTTTTGCAACATGACTAGTTTCTCTACAAGAAATGCCAGTGCGATAATAATTTTATTCATAATTTATTTGAAGTTAATTATTCTACACAGCTGTTTATTTTGTCTTGCTTTTCCTGGTAACTTTAATGAATTTGTCATGAAACAATTATGTTGAACATAAGTTTCAATCTCCGTTATATTTAAAAGCAACTAGTGACTAATAATGACAGATATGTGGAATTACAGTGCCGAAAATAGCCGCCGGAGAGTGTTTGCAAAACTCCATTCTTCCGAAATCAAACCATCAGCTCGTTTCACAAGTTTAATTACGGCCTTCCAGCCCGCTCGCAAGTTAGTACATTTTATAAGAAATAATTAATGATTAGAACTTGTAAACGACCGAAGAAAACTGGAAGAAACGAAGAGGAGAACTTTGGTCCTAGCCTCCGATCCCTCGACTTCCGCCCCACCCCCTCCCTCCCTCCCTCTCCCCCTGCGAGACGAACTTCGGCAGACTGCTCGCGCCCCGCCCCCGCCTTGGAGCCTCCGGGATTCGCACCCAGGCGCCCTGCCACAAGGCTACTTCTGGAGTAGAGATACGGTTAGCGACTTCCACACCGAACCGTCTTAAACAATGAGATACCCAAAGGAAGAGAATTTCCCGGAGATGACTACTGACCTAAAACAGCACATGCTTTCTCTTCCATATGTTACGCAAAATAACGCGTGAAGTACTCTAATTTTTGAAAAATTGAACAAGATCTTATTTCAAAATCTACCTTTAAGCAACAGATGTTATTAATCTCTAGCTAGATTAATAGATATAGTATCTCTAGATGTAGTAAATCTCTACCTTTAGTATTTTAATTGTAGGAATATTGCGAAAAAGTTTTGAGGTTTGCAATAATCGAAAAAGCAGGGCTTCAACGAACTGGGCAAATGGCCAGGGCAAATGGAGCTTCACGATTATCTAAAACATCCTTTACACTATCCAACAAAACAATGTAATCAAACACGATGGGGCCATTTTTTACACAAATTAATACTGATCCAGGGGCTTCCTAAAAAGTCCCCCCCCCTCCGAATTAAAATATCGATTTCAAATTCAAGATTTCTCGACATCAGCCAGATCGTAAATATCAATTTTGGAGAAAATCGGTTGAACGGTTTAGTCGCTAGCGGACGGACGGAATGACTTTTGCCGTCAATCGAGTTTCCGATATCAAGGGCCAACAAAACGGATTCTGGCCACACCACGTGAGTTTTTGAATGTATCAATTGGATTTATTCACTTTTTCATTACCGGGACCCTGTAATCGAAGTTTTTTGCCCCAAATTCGCCGTTTTTTAACTTTCTCTCTGTTTCGTCGGGTCAAAGTAAAACCGCGTCCTAATTAGGCGCGCGCAAATGCGACTTGGCAACGCGCCGCCGCTTAGACGTTTATCCTGAGCCGTCGATCGCGTGTAACTGGAAACCGAAAGCGGCGCATCGTAGGGCACCGGAAGGGCTTCCGAGGGCGAAGTGCTCGGGTCACGCCGGAATGAGATCGGGATCGGTTACATTTCGAGGGGGTTAGATGTTCTGGTTGGTTGGCTGGTTGTTACCTGAACCAGGTATCTCCCATCAGCGGGGCACCTCGCTAACAGGGACATGGTCTAACCTCCCGACCGGTCTCTCGGCATGCGTGGTAGTGGAGAGCATGTGTGTGTGTGTGTGTGTATGTGTGTAAGCAAGGGTTGAGGATAGGACAAGGAAGAGGAAGGAAAGATCACGCGTGGTCCGTGGCCTGTGTGTTGGTGTAGTGCCTCGGCATTAGCCTGGTACTGATCGGAGAAACCACGGAAAACTACCGATCCGAGCAGGCGGCCGCTAGAATTCTCCACTAGACAGCGACTGAATTCTATCTAGCTGACAAAGTAGTGTAGAATATCTTACCACTGTCGGGACTAGAACCCAGAATCTCCCGGCCAGAGGCACTGCGGTGACGTCAGTTGCACTGAGCTACCTCTCGCGATGGCAAATGTACCGGGTAAGGCTGAGGTATGCATTGTCTTTGGGCTTTTGCCACGTATTGCTAGTCTGATTACGACGGCAAAATTATTTAAAGTCGGCTGACATCTTAAAATTTAAGTTGACGAAGATGGTTTCCATTATTTCGTACATCACCATGATAAAGTTATAAAAACGTTTTGAAATATATTTTCTAATGATTTATACTTATTGCAAAAGTCTTGAAAACCTTTTTTTTAAATTTTAAATGCTGATGTATATTTAAGTTCCTATCTAGATTTTTTTTAAATTTTTGTTGTCTGTGTTAAACTGAAGATATTTTTGTGTTTTATAAGTTGTAGGTTAAATAATATTTGTAATACGAAAGACTAATAACACATTTCTATTATTTTGTAACTACCTCTTTAGACGGAAGTGCTTGCTAGAGCTTCGCCAGAAAAGTACTTGCCATTATTACCTGGTGCATTAGGCGCCACGTGCGAAAGTGCAACATAAATATTCGTCGATAATTGACACGGAAATATCAAATGGTTTATTTCCCGAGGATGACTGACCTAAAAGGCCGCCTACTCCCCTTGCTCCGCCCGCAACAGCTTTATCACCCGAGTTTTTACCGGTTCATTCTTTGCTGCTGGGCTCATCGACGCCATTGCGATCATCAGCGCTCTCGCGAAAAACAACAGCGAAGAACAAGCGAAGCGCACAAAGACGCCAAGCAGCAGACGGTAAGCTCCAACTCTCGAGAAGCAACGATTCCTCGCGCACAGGTTTCGTAATTCCACTTTGTAAAGCGGGTCACAATTTGGTATTCTAATAAAAAACTAGCGGTGATGCATAATGGCAAACACCTTACACTAGTTATATTTCTAATCTTCGATAGATGGCAGCTCGCAAAAGGATGGGAGAAGACCGAAATACCAGTCCAGAGCGAAGAAATTAGAAAACTAAGGAGTAGGAGAAAGTCTGTGCCATTCTGTAACACCACTAGTATAATTAACATTAGGTTTTTTGTTAAGGCGTGCTTAGCATTCGTTTCGGCATCTTTGCACTTATCTTTTCATCAGTTACAACTTCGTTTTTGCTGCTGACCTTCACATTCTAATTGAGTTATTTGCTTCTGAATTAATGTTTTCTAGAAACGTATTCATTTTTGAGTCTATATCGTTGTTTTTGGAATCATTTTTATATCATGTAAGTATTTAGTATTTATTATTTATTGGTATAATTTCCAGCCACCTATCTGAAATTTTATCTTGGAATTGGTAGTTGAGAGTTGATGGTATTGGGAAAAGGTTAATATTGGTGAAAATAGGAAAGTGATTACAGTCATATGGGTTATATAAGGTGTACCAGTTGCACTTTGGTGTCATATTTGCACAACTTGTAAGGTCAATTGTGCTGGATTGATAGTTAATAGTTCCGGGCGCGTCAACTACTAAGGTAATTAATCCTTTCAGTGCAGTGCATTTTTACTCCGAAGGTGTCAGTGGTATTCCTCCCCTGAATCGCAAGATCCAGCGCCGACCTACCGTCGGTTAGCGGAGTTTTCCCCAACCAGATATCTCCCAGTAACGGGGCATCGACCAGTCGGTACAAGCTCTACACTACCGATGTGCTTAATAGTTTAGTCCGCGTAAGCAAGGGGAGAGTAGTGGATAAGGAAGAGGTAGGAAAGATAGCACGCGTTGGTGGCCCCCTTGTTAGGGTACTGCTCCGGCATTCGCCTGGTGTTGATCGGAGAAACTAGGTAAAACTGCCGATCAGAGCAGGCGGCCGTCAGAGTTTAGCTCCAGACAGCAATTGAATTCTACCTACCCATTTCCGCTTCAATGCATATACCTCTGGAGTCTGGCTTCCTTGAACACTATTGAGTGTTATGACTATGGCTTATATCCGAAAAGTATAAATGGATGAGGTAGATGATCAATAATTAATTCAGTGTTTCTTGCATACGAGGTAAGGAGTAACTATTAGGTACAAATGTACAATAAAATTGGAACTTACATTTCAATGACTACTACTTATTCTTTTGCTGAAAAGTTGATTTTTGAACAGGGCGTATAGACCTTAACGATTATAACGACTCCATCTCTAGCTGCATTAGAAGACGTCCGAGTTCTGTTGAAACATTTTAAACTTGTTTCCGTTTGTCTATTTTAAATGAACAGTTGCTGATGAGAATCACTGGCAATCGATGTCAACGCATCACCAAAGTCAAATCGGTTGGTGTGCCGAGGTGAGGGCAGTTGCAATATATTGAGAGATATAGATTATATTGGCGGGTAAATGTACGCAATGTTGCCTTGCTGCATTTCTTAGACTGATAATCACATTAGTAATTTAATATTGCCTTTCCATTGTATGAAGGATGCTAGGGTGATCGTTTTAAGCAAGAGTAAAACCATCAGGAATGGTTCGAAGTCTGCATTACCGATGCTTCTGCAGCCAGAGGTTCTAGAGTTCGAGTTACGAAAGTGAAGGATTTTCTACATTGGGTAGAGAGTAGAATTCTGCAACTGTCCGGCGGAGAATGATGTGGGCGGCTGCTCCAATCGGTTATTTTCCGTAGATTCTGCGATCAATACTAGGTAATGCCGAACAGTACCTGAACCATGGGCCGCGTGCGATCTTTACTTCCTCTTCTATGTACTCACAACTCCCCTTACACACACACGCATGCATACATACACTCCAGTACCACATATAATGACCAATTACTCAGAAGCACATCTGGGGTGACGTCCAAATGGGGAGGTACCTGGATGGGGAAAACTGCAAGCCGATATCGGTGTAGGTCATTGTCCGAACGAACTCCAGCGACTTTCGGTATATAACATATACTACACTTACTGGGCTAATGTCCATTGTAGTTGACGCAACTGGAAACACTATAATTAATCAATAAGAGTAATGAAAATGGCAGATGGATAATTATATACACAATTAGTATTCCGCGTTACCAGGGTATTTATTCATCAACAACATTACACAGAAAAAGGAATGAATTCTATCAATAGTGTATCTCCCCCTCTCTCCGCCTGTTCGCTTTTCTTTCCTCTCCCCGCATGCCCCATCCCGCCGAATCATTCCGTCCCATCCACCCAGATCGACACCTAGCTCTTTATTCTCACCCTCCACTACCCCGTATCACCCAGACAGGTTTTGCTACGATCATTGTACTGCCGTCGTTGGGCAAGTGTAAAAAAGAGGAATTACTGTAAGCTGCTGGCCAACGTGCAATAACAAGTTTGTCCCTCAATTATTAAAAATCCATTTGCGCTGCCGAATGAATCAAAAGGCATACAATAAAAATAAAGGGCTTTTAGTTGGGAGATTTCCTCTCCGATTTTGAGATGAACCCTTATCTTTTTTCTCTAAGAGGTGTGAATGGGAGGTTTGTAAGTTACTACGAAATCTGGTGAAGACAGTAATGTTTCTTTTGATTAGTACAAAATTTCATAAAGATCGAAATAAAACGGTAGATTTCTTTACAAAACAAATTACATAAGTGAAAATATATGCAACTCTGTTCATTCTTTGTTTTGCCACTGTTGTGTTTGCGTGTACTGTTATGAATAATGAATACTTTAACGAAAGAATATTAATACAAAAATAAGAATAAAAAGTGCAAAAACTACTACAAAATTACGGAAAATTCAACGAACAAACTTTTTATCAACAAACAAGCCATTTCAGTGTACTTAAACGAAACAAATAAAAATAATTTTGCCAGAAATTTTAATTCTAAGAATTAATATGAATAGAAAAACAATTATACTATAATTAGTCAAAATAATTAAACAATGATTAACAAAACCCGCTCTAAACTCTGACTTCGCAAATCCAAGCTATAACATCAATATCACAGTACACTTCCAATTCGGCTCCACACCACCGTCGCGCGCTCGATCAGCTGGAAAGCATCGCCGCCAATTGCTGTACTTTCATTGGTCGAGAGGCTTTGCTTCCCGGGCCAAAATAAATATTGACTATCCTTCCCGCCCCCGTTTCCGTCAAGCTTCGCGTTCCCATCGTGTTCTGAACGCCCGTCTTTCAACTTTCTGTACGTCCCCGTTCTCGTTGTAGTTACCGATGGCGATCTATTTATTGAAAGGCGGCCCGTACACTGTGTACTTGCACACTACTCCGAGCCCCTGCAATCCCACTCACAAGCAAGAATCTGCATTGGCTCGGGAAGGTACTTTTTCTTCTTGTTTCTTTAGTTTTTGAGGCGGGGTGCGTTGCGTTTTTAATCGAAAGGCGCTTTCGAGGGGCGAGTCCGGCCCCAGGCAGCGCGGGCGCGGGCGCGGGCGCGGCGCCGGCGCGGCCTGCCACAGCGAAGCCCACGCGGGGCGGGGCGCTCGCATGCGGCTGCTGCACACGCGAGGTGAACGGCCCTGCGTGCCGGCGGCCCCGCGGTGGGCGCCAACCGCGCCCTGCGCGGCCACACAAGCGCAAGATTTCAGGTAGACGGTGACAAGTAATTGCGTGTGCCACGAGGATACGAGGACAAAATAACGTTCGATACGAGGACAAAATAACGTTCGATACGAGGACAAAATAACATGAGGGGTAGGTTTCGTTGCAGTTGCGATGGAAGAACAAAACATTTTCAAAATTGTTACAATTTTTGCAATGATAACTTAGAAAAGGTTAACAATTAGGGTTGTCAATGGTATTTTGAGTTGCTACATTATCAGCTTATATTTTATGTTCAGTTGGAATTTGTGATTGAATATTTATCAATAAAAATAAAAACAGAAATTTGAAAATTGTGACGCATCAAGTTGAATATATTTGTTTATAGTTTCAATTCATTTATTGAATTATTTTCAAAAAAGACTTGCGAAGAGTCCACGCTGTCGTTGACTTGCAGGGAGCGGGATATTAATTTATTTTGTGGGTTTAAAAATATTTTATGTGACTGTAAATCAATCCTGATCGATTACGACACAGCAGACTACTTAATATAGTTCATCACAATTTTGTAAGAAGAGAAAATCTCGCCTTATCAGCTATGAAAAGCACTGAGCGAGACTACTCTCTTATAGACCATCAAGCAGTAAGTGAAGAATGTTCTTCTTTAAGAGATAGTCACTAACAAAATGTATAAAAGGTTACACAAAGAACCGTACAAATATAACACCAAATAATAGAAATTTTGACGCATGTAGTTTCGTTTGATGTACACACAAGAACCGAATAATTCGAGATAGAAAATGGAAATTAACGTCTTTTGGGTTCACTGTGCTGCGAGAGCGAAGGCTCAGGGGTGGGCCGAGGCGAGGGTGAAGTTAGGATGTGCAGGAGGGGGCGGGCGGGGGGGTGCGAGGTGCGGGTTTGCGTGACAGCAGCCCAACGTGCGCCCCTTTGCGTCACCCCCCCCACCACCCCCCACCCACCGCCCCCCCGCCCCGCCAACGTCACCCACCTCCCGATCCATCCCAGCACCTACCCCAGGAAATTGCCCCGCACTGCCACGACACCAGGGCTATAAAAGTTTCCCGCCGGCGTCCAGTTTCTTTTAGCGGAGGGCCGAAAGCACATACCATCGGAAGGGCGCGCCCTTGCGTTTCAACTCGTCTTCGGCGCAGATTCACGTGCAACTGAACTCATAATTTGCCTCCCGTTAATACCACATTTTCGAACAGTTGTCTCGACTAAACCTTCAGGTGAAAGTACTCTTGAGAAAAGTCGCAACATACAAAATATATGCGTATGCAATTCTGTTAACATTTTTCGGAATTCAGTCATTTGCCGCACAATATAAATATTTCATTTTCTATTTCGGAGATCCGTCAAAAATACAGTAAATCGCGGAAATGAAAATTATCTTTACGATATTTTGCTATAATTTTTTTAACATAGAAGTGTCGAATAATCAGGAGAAGCTGAATACAAATCACTTAGGACATTAATATCTTGGTAAGTTTTTTCAGATTTTTGAAAACATAATTCTTATGTTACGGTGGACTCAAAAACCTTACACAATTCATATAAATTGCAGGGTATATACAATAAACCTAGTTTTGAATTCTTCTTCTATTATTATTATTATTATTATTATTATTATTATTATTATTGTTATTCAACATCAAGGATTAAGCCTGAAGGTCTGTTCAACGTTGATATCGTCAACGTTGATATCGTCAATCCACCAGGTCTCTCAACTCCTCTTTTGACAGCCGGTACATAATTTATCATTTGTTAAGACAGTCTGGCGTCGATCATTCTAACAATATGGTTGTATCAATTGTTTCTGTTTTTCCACTCTTTCCAGGAGGTTAAACGTATTTAGTTCTTGTCGTATATCTACATTTTTCTTATAATCCAGTAAAGTATAGTTAGCAACAATTCGCAGGAATTTCATTTCGGTAGTTGGAATTTTTCTTTTAGGTCTATTTAACGTCCAATTTTAGCATCTATAGGTTAGTGTTGGGACGGCAAGCGTTTTGTAGAATTTTAACTCAGTACCTCTGCGGGTTTTATTTCTGAATGTTTTTCATATTGTTCCACACATTCTCTGGAATCTACTCAGTTTGACATCAAGATCATTTTTTATAGATAGATATGACACACTGCAGCTTAAGTAATGAAAGGTGCAAATATGTTCTAAACTTTTTATTATTTAGAACTATCTTGCAACTGGCATGTTCTGGACCTACGAAAGACATGGTTTTAGATTTAGAGGCATATTTTAATATAATATTGCTCAATTAATTTTTGTAATTTGTATGCCGCTATTCGTAAGTAATTTTTAGATTCTGTAACAAGTAGTTGATCATATTCAAACAGCATATTATTCAAAGGCATGTTACCTACACTTATTCCAGGTGGTGATGATGTTTGCTATTGTCCTACGTGTATATTAAACAGTGTTGGTGATAATGGACAACATTGTTTGACGCGACAAATTATTACTGTTGCTCTTTTATTATTAATTTCTTTTCTTTATTTGAATAAGAATTGTACTTTTAATTGAATTGAGATATCAAAATTCTCCGTTTTTCTTTTATAATTAAGAGTAACACGTCGAAACTTATGGGACAAAATCCAAATACGATGTTAACAATTAATTACAATGAGTGTTATTAATTAATTTCATTTAATACTAAATTTATTTTTTTTGTTTCAAACTTTCCTTTACCATCAGTAGTAATACGTACTAAAAGCAGTCATCTAGAGGACTGCGAAACAATTTTAGGAAGACTCTGAAGGAACTTTGAAATTATGTATAGATTATTTTTTTGAATATCTTTTCTCCCGACTGTTCTTGAATTCATAATACTGGAAAAACTTATAACGTGTACGATTTTATGAAAAAGAAACAACTGGGAGATAAAACATATTCTTCTATTTGAGCTTTGAACTGGTAACCTCCTCGGTAATAGTAGAGGAATTATTTTTCTCCAGTCAAGACCAAGTAGTTAAAAACAGAGCGAATAAAATATTAATTTTGAGTCAGTCAATTGATAGCCGGTGTTATCCATGCAAATATAGCAGTGAGTCAATCCAGTATATTTATTATTAAATTATTATTATTAAATTAAAATTAAATTTAAAAAAATCAATTATTAAATTTATATTTCTCGCAGCGGATAAGTATCTCATGAAGATGAGGAATAAAAAACGCTGATATATTGCAGTGGTTAGGCGGAAGAGCAGGCCCTATGGCCTGAGCCTAGCCATTAATAAAGACATTATTATTATTATTATTATTATTATTATTATTATTATTATTATTATTATATTTACTGTGGATGCCCCCGCATTGGCTCAAAGACAACGTCTTAAGAGCCACAACTGCGTCCACAAAGAAATTCACTAAGATGTACGATCTCGAAGAGGTTAAAAAGCAAACTTAAGTGCAAACCAACGCCAGTAATCAGCAACGGTCCATCTCGAATTGAGTCGGATGGTGTGATCATCACTGACCAAACAGTGGTTGCAAATAGGCCAGGCATTGTTCTCACTGACATAATATCTAAAACAACACACATCATTGATGCTGCAGGCCCTACGGATGGCATGCTTGTAACAAGCGTCGCTGAAAAGAAGAGGAAATAGCAACCACTGGATGTTGAATTGAAGGACGTGTATGGATTGCGCGCAGTGGCAGAACTTCCAACGGTGGCGTCAGTGAATGAATTGGTTACCAGCGAATGGCAAGAGATCGCAAAGAAATGAAAACTGCGAAGCAATGACGGACCATTCAGAAATCTGCATTATTTCCAGAAACAAATATGGTCCATAAATTTTAATCCTGAATTAAATAGAAAAAAACAAACAATGTCCTTCCGTATTCAGAGCATACCACTGGTGCCTTGGGTGATTTTGAAACCCCGGTATCAGATAAAAATTGGAAATAATGATATTAATAAAAATAAGAATAATAACAATAACAACAATAAAGTGTTATTTGGTAAACGGTGAAGAAAATATCACTACAAAGTACGTACTTTCTTTTGCCGTATCCCATATCTTTAAATCTTCATTACATTTATATCATCCTTACTTTTTATTTCAAAACAATTTTTTTCTGCACATGTGTCGAAAAACGGTCCATATTTTCTTTCCCCCTTTCTACCTTGGCATACCGAATTTGATTTATTTTGTCAATGAACAGTAAAAACTGTATGTGACGTATGGTGGAGAAATACAAGCCGAGCTTGTTTTCTTGACCTTTGGAATCATTTTGCAAAATACTTGCATAATAAAAAAATACCAACAAAGTGAGGTCAGCGACATTTGAGAATATTCATTTTTGCTCCCGAGTAACAGAAATTCATTTGCATAGGTGAAACGGACTGCAGAATTGCATTGTTAGTATTTATATGAAATATTAACCCAGACATCTCGCTCTACTCCTACCATAATTATCAAAACGACAGCTGAACTAAACGTATGCATAGTCAAGTTACATTTATGTCCAGGCGAAAACAAAGGGCCATATCGGCATTCGCAGGTAAACTGAAACAAAATCTGGCCGAAATAAGACATTGACCCAGAAGCTGAAGTTCAGTACTTGTTAGATGTATATTAAGTTGCTTTTTAGTTACAAGGTAGAAATCTAAAATATTGCTTTATACTTTGTCTTGAATGTGGCGGTATGAACACTTGAATGTCATTAGTGAAAACCACATGAGCGAATTAGTAATAACTTCGATTGCTTGTAAGTCTATTAGACTAATAAACTCCGTACATTAAATTTTAAACGATGGAAAACGTACATAAAATTTAACTTCTTAATCGACATTATCGAAATGCGCCCACTGTCGACACGAGGGGGAACAGGTGCGAAGCAATGGCCGCAAGGAATCGGAGCCGGAGCGCCGAGTGGCGTCGTCGCATGCGGCGCGGCGTCGGGAAGCCAGTGGCCTGGTCGCCGGGCGCGCGTAGAGAAACCCTTGGAAATTTAATCTGCCTCGTTACGCCCTTGCGCTGCGCTGCTGGGAAGGTTGCCCCGCCCCGCTCACGCCGTCGTGCACGCGTCCGGAAGCGCCCTTCTACTCCCTCCGTCTCTTCTGTGGCCCTCCACGCCCTTGAAAGTCTCATCGGCCGTCACCACCGTGCCTCCTAGGATTCGAGTCCCGACGGAGACAGAAATTTCAGGACGTTGTCTGCAGAAGGATTCTGATATGGCCTGCTGTTCAGGTTGGGAGTTTTGTGTGGTTTCTCCGACCAACACCAGGCGAATCGCAGAGCAGCACTCTAACAAACGAGCCACGGGCCGTGCGTGATTTTTCCTTCCTCTTCCTTCTGCTATCCTCAACACTTACTCACACTTACACTAACATGCCCTACATTACCCAATATGCCGGGAGACCTGTCGGGGGCTTAGAACTTGTCCCGGCTAGGCCGGTGCCACGCTAGTGGGAGATACCTGGTCGGGGAGAACCCCGCTAGCCGACGGGTGGGCAGTTAATAGATTTTGATTTGTTGTCCTACGTATTGTATTGAAGCAAATGTGTCACCAAAAACTCTTGATTACTGACCACAAGATTGACGACAGAAATACAATAATTTAAATTGTTTAGCAGATTGCCCTTCTCACCCATATGGCACACATTTTCAAGGTACATCGGCGCCGGATCTCAAGACATGTACTTATGGAATAAATCATAACATAAAATA
>BOPP01000035.1:4111482-4129644 GCA_017312745.1 Gryllus bimaculatus
GAAGGATAGGATCGCGTGTGTGCTGCCATGATACATCATCACACTTAAGTATTGTACTGATGACCAATGACGGTGGCTGCATTATTATCGATTTTTAACCAGATTCAATTTTTATTTCATTACTTGTCAAAATATTATTGTTGACCAGTGGTTGTTTGCGGCATTATTTTCGTCCTGAATTGAGTCTTTACGCTACTCATAAGTTAATTTTACTGAATATCCGGCGTTACCTCGGTAATTTATTTCACAATCATTTAAGCAGCTTCGCCCTATCCGCAAGCTTTGCACGTCATCCCGCACACAGCGTTGGCTTCCCGGTCAGCCACGCTCGTCTTTGCCTACAACTCTGGTACCGCCCCTCCCACCAGCCCTCTTCCTCGACGTCTATTCGGCCCTGCGCATGGTCATTCTTCACCTCCCACTTCAGCCCTATTCCGCTCTATCTGTTCCTCGCTCATAGCGCTGCCACACCTGCCCGCCAGTCTTCCACGACGCTGAATCGGACTGCTCAATAGGCCTATTGCGTTGGATCACTTCTTTCTCGATCATCAGCTTCGTCCCTCTCCTTCGTCCGTGCCCGCCCCGCCGATCCTATCTGGCTTGTCACGGCAGTCCTGGCCAACACCTCCTGCCCCGCCCATCGCCAGCCCTTTTACTCTCTTCGGTGCTTTGCCGCGCCTTCACCGCACATTCTCTTGTACGTCTTTTTCCCAGTCCTTTCTTCCGCTGGCTTGCCCTTTCGCATCCACCTGCGCCACTCGCTCCTCCATCTCCTTTTGCTTTCTTGCTCTTTCACCCTTTTAGCTTTAAGAAAGTCATCATTTCTCAAATACGGCTTTCTAAATTTTTTGTTTAATTTTTCCTAGGCATAGAGTAAAGGGCGCTTACAAATGGCGTAGGTGTCAGTTTCGTTGAAATTTTCTAAATCATGAGGACGAAAATTGCAAAAGATAGAATAGTGCAAGACATTATGTGCTATTAATTGATTATTTCTTCAGACAGTACAAAGGATACTCGAAAGAGATGTCATCTTGTTGCTTCTTAGAAACGAATGCATGCGAATTATTTGAAAGAATTATTTAGAATTAGAATCCAGCAAATTGTCTACAAATAAATACTGGACATCTCCTATTTGAAAATGACCTCAGCACAAAACAAAAATATTTTAGCATTTGAACTGAGATTTTATTACGTCATTATCTAGATTAATGTAGATCTACTACTAATTTTCATGCTAATTTTCATATACTAACTAACAATTTAAAAAATAAAAGAAAACCTACTGCGACTCCACTCTCCCTATGAAAGGTTTTTTTTTATGGTTTTGATAGACCCAGGCACTCGGGAAAGACTAAAGAAACATAAAAAGTTTTTTCCCGCATAGCAATAAGTTACGCCAGCACGCAAACTAAAACTCAATGACTTACGGCACCAACCAGATACATTGTATTTTTGTGGTACCAAAGCTGATCACAATTTTATTGTTGGGCGTAATTGTCTCGATTCACTGATCAGCACAGCCGCTGTGGATGAGGCAGTTGAAAATTGCGTTACTCAGGCAACATACTCGAAACACGTCCGGTAATCTTTACGAGCGAGCGCTAAACACGCGACCTCAAATATCGTTCAATCCAAAATATTATACTAAATTGTGTGATTTTGACCTACACTCCTTAAAATAATGCATCGTGTATATCAATTTGCGTCTTTGCATCAGACCTGCAAAGAATAAATATATACGCAATGCAGCAGAGGCATTACATGAGCACTAAAAATTGTCTACTTGGTTTAGAAAAAATTGGGTAAGAGACTTTTTACTCATAAGGGAGATTTTTAACAAGTTTCGCGAATGTAAGTATAATTTCTTTTTTGCAAAATACTTGTTGTTGCTTAATGTCAGTACTGTGTGGGACATTTGGCAAAATGGGCGCGCGCATCAGAGAAGGGCGGATTAGGGCTCCTCTAATTTCAGAGAACAGCCACCGTACGAAAGGTTCGAAGCGAGGCTCATTGGCGTACGTAGGCCCCAGTAAAGAAAGGGGGCTGCGAGCGCCAGTTGCCAGTTAGAGGGTAATCCAATTCAAGAAACCGACACCTAATAGGGGAAATGTTTAGAGCTCGTGCCACTAGTGAAGTATCTACTACTTTACGGTTATATTGGCCTGGTTTTGTTTTAGTCATCGGAGAGTCCTGAGATGCTACTGTAATTAGGACAGTATAGGAGGAACGAAACTGAGTTTGACACACACTGTGGTTTACTAGATACTGAGTAGATGAACATAGCTTGAATGGTATACGTTGATCTGAGTTATTGTGAAACAATACTGCAATAACCGTTGTTATTATACATAGGTATTCTCTACATACTTTATATTGAGTCTAAATAATAATTTTTCTCGTAATATTACGTCTGGCAGCATATACATTGATGCGTTTAAAGTTAAAAGAGAACTCTCCCTCTTGATATAATTTTTTTTCATTCATAATGTTATTATTTTGAAGGGAACGACATCTTTGGTCATTTGGCTCAGCTTAAACATCGCTGGATGTGCTAGTGTGCTTCAGTTACCACTCCCCGCCTCATTGGGTTCTAATGGGCGTCGTGCATTTAAGTACACCCCACCCTCTAAATTACTATACCTCGCAACCACCCGGCACAGGCGACAGCAGCTCCTCCCACCCAGTGACCTAAGCGAAATCTCTTCTGGCCCTTCGCTTCCCTGCTTAGACCGTAGATCACGTGGTCTCTCATAATGAAACCTAATTGGTTAAATGACCTATCCACACGTTCCTAGACTGAAAACTCGCGCTCGCTGCTGTATTCCTTGTGCAATTCTCCTGATCCTGTTGGATTGGAATGCTTACTTAGAGAAGCATTGTCTTTGATGGATATTTTTTGCTTTGGGGTTTCGGGAGTGGTTAATACGAAGCAAGTAAAGAAAGTATTCTTTCGTTCATCCATGTAAATGAGGTGACGATCGATAATTCGCCCATAATTACTTGATAAGCAGATATTGTTAGAAAAATCCAAGCCAAGTTACTTTTAGTACACATTGACTGATTTACGCGCGTGAATAACTCGCGCATCTGGAATCTTGACCCTCTCTCCGCCATTTCTCCCCACATGTGTATGAGAAAAAAAATAACTTAGTCAAACGTGCAAGGCGTACAATTCGGAGGCACTACAAGAGCCCATTTCTAGGATCTGAACGCCCAACCTTACCCTTAATGCAGGTATACGAAAACATTAAACGCCTCAGAAATAATAAAAGGTCTCAAAAAGATTCATTCTACAGATACGGGAATGATCTTACCTCAGGCTTCGGCCCGGAAAACAGGTTTTTGAGGTTTCGCGCAGTTTGCGGGGTAGTCGTCAAGGTATATTGATCATTCATATAAAAAAAAAATCTTTTGGGTGGCCGTGTGTGTGTGGTATATACAATTTGCGCTAATAATTTAGACGTGTTTTTCTAACATTAATAAAATATTTGTAATACTGAATCAAGCGAATCGTCACGCATTTCGGGGCGAAATTCTATGTTCTTCTAATTTCCATTTTGCCACGATAGAACTATTATCTACTTACGTATATAGAATTGCCCTAACTACAATACTAGAATCTCATTTCAGCGACTGTTGTTCCGAGCGCTTTTCAAAGACCGTTTTTTTCGAAGAAACAGCACTTGTTCTGTGCGATTAATTCACTTCAATCCAGGTGTCTGGATGTGATGACTTCTCAATATTGGCATCTCCCCAAGTTTTTCTCGGTCTTTCGCTCTTTTTTTCTTCCTTCACCTGGTGTCAGTCCACTGGTCTAGCGGCATAAAGCATCTCCTCCATTTTTCTTAGTATCCATTAACACGTCAAAGTATTTTGGTATGACTATTCTAACATATATTTATCTTTATATTAATTTTCTGTTTAATTTATTATTAGGAATATATTTTGATAAACTTAGCACTAGTCTCGCGAACGTCATTACTAACTTGTTAATTTGTTTTTTATTTACTTCCCATAGCTTGCTACCGTAACAGAGATATAGATATCCCTAAATTAGTTTGTGATTACTATTTTTTTCTTTTCACTGCATTACCATTTCGTTCGCTTTGACTAGCCCTGTATCCGTTTGAATGCACTTGGGTATTCTGTACGCCATGCATCAAGGGTACGCCAGCAGTACGCAAGGGTAGCAAAGGGACGCACATTGGCCTGTCTGTTGAAATAGCCCCGGTATTTTAAAATTATGACATCCCTTTATATCCGTTCTCGTTTAAATATCCAAACTCAAAACTGGTGTCTGGGGGTAAAGTATCTTGATGGTCATATGACGCTCCATAGCCACTCACAGCTTTAAAACGCTTAATATACAAAAACAGGCTTATAAGTAGAGTTTGGAACGTGATATGCCATGATTTGATTTTGTATAGAAGGAATTTTCTTAACGGGGGCATGATTGTCCAGCTAAGTGCGAGCTTGGAGTTGTGTGGCAATCACAACTGACGATTCTTGGTCGTTGTGTCCTTTGAACTTAATAGACTCTACCTTCGCCTCATTCGGTTCGTTTGCGTTGCTAACTTGTAAAGCAGATAACAGACGTATCCTGACTGTGATGTCCTGCGTCCGGACGAAAATATAGACGGCCACGAGAAATAAATGAAATAGAAAAGTGCAAGAGCCTTTTGTGCGTCTAATGTAGAAATTTTTTTTATAAAAATTGATTTTGAATTCACGTTTTTTTATGTGATCAGTATTATGTTTGTTTTAAAATGATTCCTTAAATGGGAGATGCAAGTACTCTGTGACGTTGACAGTGTTTCCGGCATACTGTGAGTGTGTGGCGACTGGGACACCTGTGTTTCGAGAGCTTTTCGCGTGATATTTTCGAGCTGTTTGATAACAACTTGTACACGATTGTGAACCAATGAGAAGCCAGAGTGGGCGCAAAGTGGCATCCTCCTTGTTTACGCCAGCGACAAGAAGATATTAAATGCCGTTGCGAGGAATTAGAAGAAATGCAACAAGGAAGACAAAGCAAGATCTGTTCTTATAGGCTCACAGCCAAGAACTGCTGATCTGAGCAAAAATACAGTTTTAAAGTAGCTACAGATCTATAATATGTGTCTACTTTTATAGGACTTTTCACATAATTGGATATATTTATTTCTACCCTTTTTTTGTTAGGTGTTATGCTACCAGAAGACTTGGCAAGACTCAGTAATTTTCAGTCTGTGTGAGAAAAGATCTGAGTGAAGAACGTTATATAAGTTTTTACAGGCAGAGGTAAGAAGGTGTTTTTTTTGGATGATGCATGAACTAGTGTTTCCATCGCAAAATAGTCAGTGAAGAGTACCATGGAACATGAATGGAGAGATGTTTTGAGGAATGGAATGGAGAATACCTCTAAATGTTTCGAAAACTTGAATGAACGCGCCTGTTTATTCGGCTAGTAATGCTTCTTTATCAGCGTGGTCATGTAAGTAATAGTTGCATTATGCAATCTGCGCTCTACTCTGTAAAGAAACAATATAATAGCAATATTTCCTCATTTCTTATAATATACAAAATGCAAAACAAAAGAGACGAATGTGTTATTTTCCAAAGAAGGAAATTAAGGAAATAATATTTGTATTGTTGGAAGAGATGATCCCTACAAGAAAGTGGGACAAGTAAAAACAAAAACTTCGTCGGAAAACCACAATCTTCCATTTAGGGCTGATGCACTTTACAGGAACTGTTTTGCATTTAGCTCATCAAACAAGCCAGAGCAAACCGGTATGCTATTTTCTCTGAATGCTTTGCCCACTTAATAATAAGTAACTACCCGAAGATAGTGGGTTCAGCAAAATTTAATTATGAATATGTTACTTGATTTTTAAATTTGTGTATTTATGAATTTTCTACAAGTGATATACACTGACTTTCTAACACCTTTCATAATTCGAGTTAAAAGCTTCTAATAAGAAGATAGCATGTCAACTGTTGGAATATTCCGCACAGTTCTATGTGATTGAGTAGAATATTTTCATGGCCAGTAAAATAATTTGTAGGTACGTGGTGGACAATATATTAATGCTGCTCGGACATACGTGGCGCTGGACGGCCCTGTCACATCGCACCTAAACTGGTCACTGCCACCTACACATCCAATAGAAATGGTGTAGAGAGAATGATTGCAAGAGATATTACAAGAACTCATGTTGGAAGTTAATTTGATCTTGCTCATGTAAAAAAGTTTGGCACGCAGCCTTGCATCAAATTCAGCTGAAAGTAGAGATGAATGAATAATCATATTATAATTAGTAGTAGATATGAGATATATATATATTCTTCGATACATATATGAAATTGTAATATTGTGTTATAAAACTAGAGAACACTTGTGAGAAAATATCTCATTAAAAAGTAGAATACTAATTAAAAGTTAATTAAACGGAAACACTAATGAAATTTTCTTTTTGTTCTAGGAACTTCCCTGAAGACAAGGAAAGCAACAAAAATTTTCCATGTATTTACTCAACAATTAATTAAACAATTAAATATTTCCTACCAGTTATGAAATTTCTTCTCTTTAAATTTGTAATTTGTTTAAATGTATGTGGTAACTGAATTTTTTGTGTATTCGTATTATAATTTATTGTGTACTTGCGCATTATACCTTGTCGGTTTGTGTATTGTATTGTGTCATTATAAATAATTCTTTAAATTTGGACTATTGTTTTTTCGACAATTTTCTTTCTTGTATTACATCATGTTTTATATAATTCTTTTAAGCATGATAGGATTCTGTTTTGTATTACTGTTTAATACAATTGTTGCTTTTTCTAAAGCCATATCTCAGATTTGAGTTTCATTACAGCTTGCTTGAACTGCATCCAAGCGAAGTAATTTCTTCAATTCAGGTGCAATCTGCTTAAATTGCGTTAACTTATGTGAAAATGAATAAAATATTACTTATTGTTTGTTGTTATCATTAAATTGTGTCCAGCTTGTAATGGAATTAACCACCAGTGTATGGAATTCCACCCTTTGGTCAAAGTGCTAGCATATCACATGAAATTACATATATTTTTGTACCTTTACACGGACATTTTTAATACCATGAACCCATTTAATTCTTTTTAACATCATAGAGATGTTCTATCGGATTTAGTATTTAAAAATATTTATTTGAAAAATGAATGCCCTTGTAAAAGGAAACAACTCTATAAATGGTAGTAAGCTTTTAGTGTAGATCAGCAGATGGCAATTGAAGAAGCATAACATTGCTGAAATAATAAAAACATGCATTAGAAACAATTGAGTTATGAGAGCATAGTACCCAAAGTTTTGATTGTCGGGGTGTTATACATTATAAATATAACCTTACCTTTCACCACAAAATTGGATGGAGCCATTTGCTGTGAAAGTCCGAGAAACGGTATTTGAACGTCCGGCCTAGAAAAATGAATTTTCTTTTCATTCATTTCGTGGAGTTTTCTTTTCATTGAATTAAATGATGTTAAAAGAATAAATGGGATGGGTATTAAAAATGTCCTGTAAAGGTACAAAAATATATGTAATGTCATGTGATTTATGTGGCACTTTGACCAAAGGGGTGGAATTCCATTACGCTGGGTGGTTAATTCCATTACACTGGGACACAATTTAATGATAACAACAACAACAATAATAATAATATTTTATTCATTTTCACATAAGTTAAGGAATTTAGCAGATGCACCTGAATGAGAAATTACTTCGCTTGGATGCAGTTCAAGCAAGCTTGTAATGAAAACGAAATCTGAGATATGGTAGAAAAGCAACAATTTATAAACAGTATTACAAAACAGAATCCTATCATGCTTAAAAGAATTATATAAAACATATGTTAATACAAAGAAAAGAAAATTGTCAAAAACAATATCCAAATTTAAAGAATATATAATACACAATACAATACACAAACCTACAAGTATAATGCAATACACAAAAATTATAATACAATACACAAAATTCAGTACCACATACATTTAAACAATATACAAATTTAAAGAAAGAAATTCATAAGGGTAGGAAATATTTATTTTAATTAATTGTGGTAAATACATAAAATTTTGTTGTTTCCTTGTGTCAGTGGAAGTTTCCTAGAACAAAAAGAAAATTTCATTAGTGTTTCCGTTTAATTAACTTTTAATTAGTATTCTACTTTTTAATGAGATATTTTCTCACAAGTGTTCTCTAGTTTTATAACACAATATTACAATTTCATATATGTATCGAAGAATATATATATATCTCATATCTACTACTAATTATAATATGATTATTCATTCATCTCTACTTTCAGCTGAATTTGATGCAAGGCTGCGTGCCAAACTTTTTTACATGAGCAAGATCAAATTAACTTCCAACATGAGTTCTTGTAATATCTCTTGCAATCATTCTCTCTACACCATTTCTATTGGATGTGTAGGTGGCAGTGACCAGTTTAGGTGCGATGTGACAGGGCCGTCCAGCGCCACGTATGTCCGAGCAGCATTAATATATTGTCCACCACGTACCTACAAATTATTTTACTGGCCATGAAAATATTCTACTCAATCACATAGAACTGTGCGGAATATTCCAACAGTTGACATGCTATCTTCTTATTAGAAGCTTTTAACTCGAATTATGAAAGGTGTTAGAAAGTCAGTGTATATCACTTGTAGAAAATTCATAAATACACAAATTTAAAAATCAAGTAACATATTCATAATTAAATTTTGCTGAACCCACTATCTTCGGGTAGTTACTTATTATTAAGTGGGCAAAGCATTCAGAGAAAATACATACCGTTTCTCTGGCTTGTTTGATGAAGCTAAAGCAAACAGTTCCTGGTAAAGTGCATCAGCCCTAAATGGAATATTGTGGTTTTCCAGGAAGTTTTTGTTGTGGTTTTGTCCACTTTCTTGTAGGGAATCTCTCCAACAATACAAAATTATTTCCTTAATTTCCTTTTTGGAAAATAAGTCACATCGTCTTTGTTGTTTTGCATTTTGTATTTATAGAAATGAGAATATTGCTATTATATTGTTTCTTACAGAGTATAGCGCAATTGATATTCAACTATTACTTACATGAGCACTGTGATAAGAAGCATTATCTAGCAATAACAGGCGGTTCATCAAGTTTTGGGAGTAGAGTATTATCCATCCATTCCTCAAACATCTCTCCATTCATTGTTCCATGGTACTCTTCACTACTATTTTGCGGTGGAAACACTAGTTCTGCATCATTCAAAAAACCCCTTCTTACCTCCTGCATGTAAAACTATATAACGTTGTTCTTCACTCCGATTCTTTCTCACACAGCTGAAAATACTTGAGTCTTGCCAAGTCTTGGTAGCATAACCTAACAAAAAAAGTTGTACAAATAAATATATCAATTATGTGAAAAGTCCTTAATAAAGTAGACACATATTATAGATCTGTAGCTTACTTTAAAACTGTATTTTTGCTCAGATTCAGCAGTTCTGCTGTGAGCATAAGAACAGATCTTGCTTTGTCTTCCTTGTTGCATTTCTTCTAATTTCCTCGCAACGGATTTAATATCTTCTTGTCGCTGGCGTAAACAAGGAGGATGCACTTTGCGCCCACTCTGGCTTCTCATTGTTCACAATCGTGTACAATTGTACAAAACAGCTCGAAATATCACGAAAAGCTCTCAAACACAGGTCGCCAGTCGCCACACAGCACAGATGCCGGAAACACGTGCAACGTCACGAGTACGCATCTCCCATTTAAGAATCGATTTTAAAACAAACATAATACTTACCACATAAAAACTGAATTCAAAATAATTTTTATAAAAAAAAAGTTTACATTAGAGCACAAAGCTCTGCACTTTCTAATTTCATTTATTTCTCGTGGCCTTCTATATTTTCGTCGGACGAGGACATCACAGCAGGGAACGTCGTATCTGTTTACAAGTTAGCCAACTGCAAACGAACGAATGGAGGAAGGAGAGTCTATTAAGTTCAAGGACACAACGACCACAGAATCGTCAGTTGTGTTGCCAGCACTAGCTGACAAATCATCCCATCGTTAAGAAAATTCTTCTATACAAAATCAAATCAATGGCATATACGTTCCAACTCTACTTATAACCTTTTTTGTATATTAGCGTTTTAAAGCTGTGGTGGATGGAGGTCAATATTGACTAGATCAAATACTTACCCCCAGACACAGAGTTTGGATATTAAAGAGAACGTGATAAAAGGATGTCATAATTTTAAATACCGTGGGCTATTTTCAACAGACAGGCCAATTGTGGCCCTTGGTACCCTTGGTACTGTGGTACCCTTGATGCATTGGGTACAAGGAATACCCAATGCATCAAGGATACAGGGCAGTCAAGGAACTAAATGGAATGAGGTGGAAAAAGGAATAATAAATAGTAATCAAAACTAATTTATGAAGCAATTGCTCTGTACGGTAGCAAGGCATGGGAAGTAAATAAAAAACAAATTACAAGGTTTAGAAATGGACGTTCGGAGAAGTGGCAAGTTATCAAAATATATTCCTAATAAATAAATTAAACAGAAAATTAATATAAGAAAATATATGTTAGAATATCATACAAAATACTGACGTGGTATGGATACTTAAGAAAAATGGAGGAGATGCTATGGCCGCTAGGACCAGGTGGGACTGGACACCAGGTGAAGGAAGAAAAAGAGGAAGACCGAGAAAAACTTGGGGAGATGCAGTATGAGAAGCGATCACATCCAGACACCTGGATGAAGTGAATTTATCGCACAGAACAAAGTGGTGTCTTCGAAACGGTCTTTGAAGCGCTCTACAACAGTCGCTGGAATGAAGATTTAGTATGTAGTTAGTGGCAATCTATATACGTAGTAGTAATAGTTTCTATCGTGGCAAATAGAGATTAGAAGAAATATAATTTCGCGGAAAGGGTGACGATTTGCTTATTCAGTATACAAATATTTTTATTAATTTAGAAAAACACGTCTAAATTAGGTAGGCGCAAATGTAATACCACAACACAACGGCCACCAAAAGATTTTTTTTTAATGAATGATCAATAACTTGACGACTACGCGAACTGCGCCGAAACCTTAAAAACCTGTTTCCGGGGCCGAAGGCCTGAGGTAAGATCATTCCGTATGCTGTAGAATGAAATCTTTTGAGACCTTTTATTATTTCTGAGGCGTTAATTTTTTCTGTATACCTGCATAAGGGGTAAGGTTGGGCGTTCAGATCCTAGAAATGAGCGTCTTGTAGTGGCTCTAATTGTACGCCTTGCACGTTTGACTAAGTTATTTTTTTTCTCATACACATGTGGGGAGAATGGGGAGAGAGGGTCAAGATTCCAGATGCGCGAGTATTCACGCGCGTAAATCAGTCAAATGTGTATATGTAACTTGGTAGGATTTTCTAACAATATCTGCTTATCAAGTAATTATTGCGCGTAATTATCGATCGTCACCTCATTTACATGATGAACGAAGAATACTTTCTTTACTTGCTTCGTATTACCCTCCCAAAACCCCAAACAAAAAATATCCATTCAAGAAATTGCTTCTCAAGTAAGCATTCCTAATCCAACGGAGTCAGGAGAATTGCACAAGGAATACAGAGCGAGCGCAGTTTCAGTCTACGAAGTGGATGGTCATTGAACCAATAGGTTTCATTATGAGAGACCACGTGATCTACGGTCAGCAGGAAGCGAAGGCAGAAGAGGATTTCGCTTAGGTCACGGGGTGGGAGGAGGCTGCTGTACGCCTGTGCCGTGTGGTGCGAGGATAGAGGGTGGGGGTGTACTTAATGCACGCGCCCATTAGAAGCAATGAGGGCGGGGGGAGGGGTAACTGAAGCCAACTAGCGCTCCAGCGATGTTTAACTGAGCCAAATGACCAAAGATGTCGTTCCTCAAAATAATAACATTATGAATGAAAAAAATATATAAGAGGGAGAGTTCTCTTTTAAGTTAACGCATCAATGTATAATGCTGCAGTACGTAATATTACGAGAAAATTATTATTAGACTAATATAAAGTGATGTAGAGAATACCTATGTAAATAACAACGGCTTATTGAGTATTTGTTCACAATAACCCAGATCAACGTATACCATTTCAAGCTAGTTCATCTATCAGATCGTAGTAAACACAGTGTTTCCAACTCAGTCTTCGTATCCTCTATACGGTCCTAATTACAGTGCAGCTCAGGACTCTCCGATAGACAAAACAAAACCAGGCAATATAACGTAAAGTAGTAGATACTTCACTAGTGGCACGAGCTCTAAACATTTCCCCTATTAGGTTGTCGTGTTTCTGAATTGGATTACCCTCTACTGGCAACTGGCGCTCGCAGCCCCCTTTCTACTGGGGGCTACGTCACGCCAATGACTCGCTTCGAACCTTTCGGTACGGTGGCTGTTTCTAAATTAGAGGAGCCCTAATCCGCACTTCTCTGATGCGCGCGCGCCATTTGCAAATGTTCCCACACATACTGGACATTAAGCAACAACAAGTATGCAAAAGAAATATACTTACTTTCCGCGAACTTGTTAAAAGATCTCCCTTATGAGTAAGGTCTCTTACCCAATTTTTCTAAACCAAGTTAGAGTGACCAAGAGCCAACTTTTTTAGTGCTCATTGTAATGCTCTGCTGCATTGCGTATATATTTATTCTTTGCAGGTCTGATGCAAAGACGCAAATTGATATACACGATGCATTTATTTTAAGGAGTGTAGGTCAAATCACACAATTTTAGTAGTAATATTTTGGATTGAACGATATTTGGAGGTCGTGTAGCGCTCGCTCGTAAAGGATTACCGGACGTGTTTCGGTATGGTTGCTGATAACGCAATTTTCAACTGCTCCACATGCGGCTGTGCTGATCAGTGAATCGAGAGCAATTACGCCCAACAATAAAATTGTTATCAGCTTTGGTACCCAACAAAATACAATGTATTGGGTTGGTGCGTAAGTCCATTGAGTTTTAGTTTGCGTGCTGGCGGTACTATTGCTATGGGAAAAAAACTGTTTTTATGTTTCTTTATGGATCTTTCCCGAGTGCCTGGGTCTATCAAAACCATAAAAACCTTTCATAGGAGAGTGAGTCGCATAGGTTTCTTTTTATTTTTTTGAAATTTAGTAGTATATGAAAATTAGCATTGAAAATTAGTAGTACATCTACATTTAATTCTAGATAATGAGTGAATAAAATCTCATTTCAAATGCTAAAATATTTTTGTTTTGTTGCTAGGTCATTCTTTCAAATAGGAGAATGTTCCAGGATTTATTTATAGACAATTTGCTGGGATTCTAATTCTAAATAATTCTTTCAAAGTAATCGCATGCATCGTTTCTAAAAGCAATCAAGAATGACATCTCTTTCGAGTATCACTTTGTACTGTCTGAAGAAATAATCAATTAATAGCACATAATGTCTTGCACTATTTCTATCTTTTGCAACTTTCGTCTATGATTTAGAAATTTCAACGAAACTGACACCTACGCCATTTGTAAGCGCCCTTTACTCTATCCTAGGAAAAAATTTAAACAAAAAATTTAGAGCCGTATTTGAGAAAATGATGACTTTTCTTAAAGCTAAAAGGGTGAAAGGAGCGAAGAAGCAAAAGGAGAGGGAGGAGCGAGTGGCGCAGGTGGAGCGAAAGGGCAAGCCAAGCGGAAGGAAAGGACGTGGGAGAAAGACGTACGAAGAGAATGGTGCGTGAAGCGCGGAAGCACCGAAGAGAGTAAAAGGGGCTGGATGGGCGGGGCAGGAGGTGTTGGCAGGACTGCCGTGACAAGCCAGATAGGACGTGCGGGCGGGACGGACGAAGGGAGAGGGACGAAGCGTGATGATCGAGAAGAAGTGATCCAACGCAATAGGCTGATTGGGCAGTCCGATTCAGCGTGCGGGAAGGACTGGGCGGGGCAGGTGTGGCAGCGCTATGAGCGAGAGGAACAGATAGAGCGGAATAGGCTGAATGGGAGGGGTGGAAGAATGGCCATGGCAGGCCGAATAGGACGTGCGGAGGAAGAGGGGCTGGGTGGGAGGGGCGGTACCAGAGTTGTAGGCATGACGAGCGTGGCTGACCGGGAAGCCACGCTTGTGTGCAGGGATGACGTGCAAAGCTTGCGGATAGGGCGAAGCTGCTTAAATGATTGTGAAAATAAATACCTGGGTAACGCCGGATATTCAGGTAAATTAACTTATGAGTAGCGTAAAGACTCAATTCAGACGAAAAATAATGCCGCAACAACACTGTCAACAATAATATTTTGACAAGTAATGAAATAAAAATGTAATCTGTTAAAATCGATAATAATGCAGCACCGTCATTGTTCTATCAGGTACGTAATGAACTTAAGTGTGATGATGGTATCAGTGGCAGGCACACACGCGATCCTAAAACAATCCAAACAGCTGAGGTACATTATCTTTTTTCCAACTCGCTGGCATCGACTTGCCAGTTTCTCGCTAACGACATCCTTCCTCTCGCAAATCAGCTCCCTGGGCACCAACCCGCGCCCTCGAGCCCTCGAAGAAGAGGCTTGATCGATTGATCGATACTGATTCCGGGCGCATCAACTATTGAGGCCATTAGTTCCGTAAGTGTAGCGCACATTTTTGGCCGGGATGTGGCGGTTGTCTTCTCCCCTGTAAAAGGCGAAATCCAGCGCCAATCTACCGTCGACTAGCGGGGTTTTCCTCAACCAGGTTTCTGCCACCAACGTGGCGCCGCCCCAGCCGGTACAAGCTCCCAACCTGTCACCCGGCATGTGTAGAGCATGTTGGTGTGTGTGTAAAGGGTCCGTGGCCCGTTTGTTAGGATACTGCTCCGGCGTTCGCCTGGTGTTGATCGTAGAAACCACGGCAAACTACCTATCGCCAGCCGGTCACTAGATTTCTGCTCTAAACAGCGACTGAATTCGACCTAGCATATAAGCTGGTGACGAAAGCCCTAGGACCTCCCGGTGAGAGGGAATCTCCCGGTGGGCAGAAGAGGCCTCAACAGGTGCCGCGGCGAGCGGCGCGCGGCGAAGGCCTTTCCGCGATCCACCGACTGCGTTTTGAAGGCGCGCGCCTCCGGCAGCCAGCAGCGGGCGAGGTCACCCGGCCCCGTGGGGACGGGCGCCCGGAGACACGTCGGCCGCCGCCGCCGCCGCCGCCGCCGCCGCCGGTGGCCGCGACAAGGTGTCTGGGCGGTAAACGAGGCGGGCGCGCGGCGGACGTGTCCGCGTGAATTATTAATTCGCCAATTTCTGTTGATTGCCGCTGGGAGCGCCGGGTTCGCCAGGTATCGACCTCCACCCCCGCGCCTCGTACAGTCGCATCCGCTGGCGCCGGTCGCGTCCTCGACAGCCGCCGGCAAGTCGCCACCGCCGACCGCCAGGGGCGCCCCAGTCGGCGATCGTCCAACGCCCAAGACGGAGGGCAACGTGTGTATGAAGTTTCGAAGATCAGGTGGAGGAGGTTCATTAAAATATGAACAGTAGCTATGAACATACTTAGAAATATTATGATTCTTATCACCGCAGAAACCCAAAGTTAAAAACCGAAGCTGAACGCAGTGGAGTCGAGATTTTTAATTTAGACGAGGAACATGCTTTTTGACGAGGAAAATGCAACATACCATGATAACATTTCGTGGTATTTTACCTCTTTATCGATCTCTATAAAAAGCTCACGATATATGTGAAATTCATTCATTACTGCGATAGTAAACTAACGCGGTTCCTGAAAAGAAGAATGCAAATAATTCTCCTGATCCGGAAATTACCACAAGAAATGACCTTCAGTGAGGAATTTGGCGCGTCGACTTCCAGTGACGGCACAACCAGATCGTCTGTAAGTATAATTATCAGAGAAGAGTTTTATTTGATGGAATTAGGTTAATAAAATTAGGTTAAGTTACCTTTTATGCATTTTTAATTCTACTATTAATATTACAGTTACGAATAATTATACCAATAACTAACATAGTTACTTTTATTCTGAATTGTTTGAATTTGATTTGTTTTATACATCGCCATATTTTTTCTTAGTCAATATTTCACTTGCGATGAATCGATGGTTGTTGATTTACGGTGCTTAGTATGTTAAAACCCGTTCTAGAGATGATAAAATTCTTAATATAAAGGTAGGTATAAGTGCACTTAACAAACCTGTAGGGTTACATGTAAACAGGGGTTGAAGACAGACACGGCTTGTAGCCGATAAATTAAAAAAAAAAGCTTTTTTTCTAGCACAATAGACACTTAAAGCACCACAAAACCCGTTTGCAGATAATTTATTACAAGGATAGGATGCAAAATCAATGGGTTGAAATTTCTTAACTGAGAAATATTAATTGCGCCATAAATTGCCAAATATGGCCTTTTTCCGTCAGCAGACCCAACGTCACCAAAGAAACGATTTCGACTCTCTCGAAACTCCTTCGAACTTACGTATTGATCGAGCTTCCCCCGCATGTAAGCAGGTTTGTCGAGACACAATGCGATTTGACTTGCTACGTGAATAATTTACACCTATTATATTGATGCATTTAGACTAGTATTACTACCAGCTTTTCCTACATTTTTCTTTCATAATCATTTTCGTCCAGTTCCGAAAGGCAATTTTAATACGCAAGATGGAGTACTTATTGATTAAAATGATCGCTTATTTGTCCCTTCCGCCAGTGACCAGTGACGAGTCAGTCCAATCTCTTCTGGACGTAAGATGTTGCTTTTATTTGGAGAGATGATATTCTAAACACAAGTTTTGTGCAGAAGTTGGTCTGATGCACCGCGAAGACGCTGTACTAAGAAAATCTCTTGAGTTGAGTGAATAATCATTATAACTCAATAATAAATAATATTATCACTCAATTTTACTTATACGTTGCTCTAAAAGGTTTACCAATCTATTGTGTTCCTCATGTGTATATGTGTTCCTCAATCGTACCTACTACCTGTAGTGTCTGACCTACAAAGACGAAGCTGTTCGAAGATTGTCATTGCTCGTTTAAGAGTTAAGCGATAGTATTAATAACACTCAGCATCGGTTTCGTTAGTCGAGTTATTTAACCGGTTTTCGTTACATCACCGAGTTAAGCAAAGTCGAAGAAAAGATGTATGGATCAAAAGTCGAAGTTAGGGTACAAAAGTAAGCAAGAGCTGCAAAATCAAATAAGATGCCCACGCATGAAACATAGTTCCAAAGATGACGTAAAGTACCGAATACTAGTGCAAACCAAACATCGTTTCTGGTAGAAGAACTAGGGTTTTCTGACATCTACCGCAGTGTACTGTAATCAATCCTAGAAAATTAGGAAATCCCAATCGTAGAAAATTAGAGATTCAAACAATATATTATAGTAATTGAGAGAAATATTATTCATCAACGAAAAAAAACACAAGGAGACTTAAAAGTCTGAATTAGTACTAAGGGGAAACAAATCAGAAGAGAGAATTATTTGCCAAATCCACTGTGCCAATGATGATTGATTATAGCTGAAAAAACGAAACACCTGAACAAAGTCCACAGCTGACTTTACGTTTCTTTAGTTGATCAGAACTGCCAGTCCAGAATTTTTCATTTGACTCAGCACCCATTCTACGATATCGGAGATAGAAACTTTTACCCCTAAGAACAAAAATTGTAAATAGATAATAAATCACGGATTTTTGGTTTAATCAGTGACGCAATAAGTTGTCACCAAAGTAACAAGATGTCATGGATTAAAACACCGGAAGGACACTCAGTACAATGGTAAAATATTAAAACTAAATTTTGAAAGTTATATTGACAAAGAAATGACTTCAGATATTCGAAAATTCACACACAAAGGAATCTGCGTTGGGAAGTATAATGGACTCCGGTCTCCGTGTATTTCCTCCTATCAACCTTGTCATGACAAACGCAAAAGTAAATACGTTTGAAAACGTTGACATTACATGCCTGCCCTCTTAATGATTAAAAAATAATAATGAATGAACAATTCTACTCTACCATTGTGGCAGCAAGCAAAGATTAATCACATATTCTCCATAAGTGGCTACAGAACAAAAACGTAGTCAATACGTCGCCTACAAGCTGCATAAAAATCTTAAACAGAAATACAAGCACTACAAGATCCTTTCAACACAACAACAAGCACTTTAAAAGTCATGAAGGGAAGAG
>BOPP01000035.1:4135682-4146865 GCA_017312745.1 Gryllus bimaculatus
TTACCTAAACCCAAGCCATTTCCTATCTGTAAAACTTTTCAAACCTTGCTACCACACTGCTTCCGCATTGCATTTAACTTTGGCGCATAACCCGCAAAGAATAGTTGTAAGCTTCTTTTGACACAAATCCAGGGTAAGCTTGTGTATTTTCATGTATTGCGCGCTAAAGATGTTTACTTTTCTCCAAAACCCCACGAACCTGAAGGCAGAGAGAAAAAAACGCGCAGTCATATTCTAAATTTAAACTACAGTACTTCTCTGCGTCACCACCAGAGCGCAGCACTGTCTAAGCGAGTGCCAGACTCCATAATTTCAAGGAAATTATAAGATCAAGAAAAGAAACGAGTGCAGATTATTTCCTCCCCCATTCGTCACACACAATTTTTAATTTTTATTGACTAAATAAAACTAGATCTAGATCTTCAAGATTACGCCGTTTCGCTTTGTTGAAAGGCGAGCCAAGTACAGTAGTTGGTCGCTGTGTTGTTTGTACACGGAGCAGAGATTTTTGTGTGTTTTTGTGCGGTCAAGCGCACTTAATTGTCATTCAAATATCAAAGAAAAGACAGTAATCTGCGCCGGCCGCAAAGTATGTCCTCTGAGTGCTACTCATGTTGGCATACGTGCATGAGGCGTCTAGGCACCGGCTGACGAGAGTCATTCCGAGACTTGAAAGGAAAAGCTCGTGAATATAACAGCAAAACAATTGGCATATAATATCATGATCTATCATTATAGTTTCAGTCAAAATCTTATGATAATTCATATTTATCATGATATAATTATTGTCTGAAAATAGGTTCTAACGCTTGCATGTGCTACCAACCTAATTGTTGTATTCCAGGAAATAGAATCGCTGGGCGCTATAGGATACGGTATTGAACACTCCAAATTTCATCTTTATTGCTCTCCCAAAAATGCTAATAAATATTTTGAAGCCTTAACAAAACCCGTTATTCCTTCCTAATTCCACACTTATCCTCAATCTAGTGGAGCCATTTACTGCTGGAGCAGCCGGCTCCGAACAAAAGAGAGTGCAGCAAATGAGGGACGATGAACGTGGTGAACGGACCCTTCTGATGTACTTAACCAAGCAGAAAGAAATAAAATGCGTCACCCAAGCAGTTATGGAACAAAACAAGAAAAATGTTAAAGCTTCTGACATATCTAGCATTGACGCTGCCGTGGATGTGAAGACATCAAGATGATTACCCCAGTAACAACTGTGATTGGTATCAAACGGAAAGGACTGAAGAACCAAATATCACCCGGAGACGAGACAAACAGAATGGTATGGATTAGAGAATTCACAAACAATCTGAAAAGATTTTTGCAAAAATTGAATTCTTATCAAAAGACGACCATGAAAAAGTTAGAAAAATAAGAATCATTTCCAGTAATTCTAGGAAAATAAATTGTCTTGTTTTTTTCAGATTTCAGGCAAGATGCATCTCCAGCACGACTAACTCCCCAAATAATGAATAAATTTACAGGAGAGGGATGTTATTGCAGCTGTCCAGAAACCAAGAAGAGTTGGAAGATCCCTGTTCTAAATCGAATTCAATATTTTTGGTTCAAACATTTTAGGAATGCCCTCAAGAGCCTCGCCAATTGCTTTATTTAATATCTCTCCAATCCCAATGTCTTTCACAGATTTCTCACGAAAGTAAATACATTTCTGATTTTTAATAATGAAAATAAACAGAAACTTACAAGGTATACACCATTAACCTGCCTGTCTGCTGTATTTTCAAGCTCTTTACCTCAGTTCTTGGAGAAACAGCCTACCAGCGTTGTGCATCAAACAACATTATAGAAGAATATAAAGGTTGCATTAAAGGAGCAATTGGCTGTAAACATTAACTCAATGTAGATTCCGGGGCCTTAAAACAAACTAAAAACCAATATCGAAATTTAAACACGGGCTTCATTAACTAGAGGCATACTTTTAATTCAGTTCCTTAGAAATGGTTATGTAAAGTTCAGGAAATATATTTATAAAATAGGAAGTATATTGTTCCAAAATACAAAATCTCCTTCAACATTCGATGGGTAAGTGGAAAACCGACTTGTGATTAAAAGGGAAAACTGGGGAACGTCAATAAACGTAGTAATAATCCACGATCACTTCACTTTTCCCACCATTCACTTACAGCATTATGGTTCTGTCCAGCCCTAGATCCACTCTCCAAAATTTTCAAAGCTAATCCATGATGCTACAAATTGAACATAAAATATCCAAGAAAATTATCTCACCTTCTTTACAGGAACAACTTAAAATTGTAGATAGGAACTCATAACCAATTAACGTCATTAATAAATACGACGAATATCTTCAGTGATTACATCGGAAAGAAACTTTTGGCTCGACAAGTGGGGCATCATAGATATCCACAAGGAAAGATAAAAAAAATAATACCCTGGCTTGCTGCGGAGTTGAAGTTACCGCCCGAAGAAACCTATCGGTATTTGAAAAACTCGCAAAATCAGCTATTAAACCAGATCTATTCAAAAAAGAGCTCGAAAGAAAATACCAAAAGCGAGTGACAAAGTTACTAAACACCTATTTATTTACTAAACACCAGTTCCTTTATCAGAGAATAATCTCTGCACTGTAATTATTCATATCTGGGCAATGTTAGTCGTCACTTATCCTCCGGGATCGTTAAAAGGACAGATTCCGATCTAAAGGAATTAGATAAACGAGAACGCTTCTCACAAAATCCCGTTGTCTCCACACTAATTCTTTTGTGAGGAGATTATAACTACCTCGGAAGAATGGTAGAGGATTAATTAATACAAAAAAATCTCTGGCTGAACCAAAATGATTAAGTTAAAAGTTCCAGAAATTTACCGACACACTTATGAAATTAATTGTTTAGGAAGACAACTAATTATTTAAGTCAAAGTGGAAGGGGAGAATATTAGAGGAAGTCATTTACTCAACTATGAGTATATTAGACAATAGTTTTTCTGTAGAAAATTCACCGATTTTCTCGGGACACGATAACTATACTTTCTTTTATTACGAAGTAAGAGCGTGGAAATAAAATATTCTTTAGGCGGTAATAGATGGCAACTGGGAAGAGTGGGACAAAATCGAAAATCAGCTCAGAGTAATGCAATTATAAAACTAACTAGTATGAGAAAACCTGTGCCATTCTGTAACACCACTTGTGCATTTGTGTTCTGTAGCACCAATATAAACAAGTACAATTTCTTCGAATAAATGTACTAACACATCTTTTAGCTGAAACTGACTTGTTCCAGTTGTCCTTGAGCGATAACAAACTGTTAAAAGATTAACGGACCCCGACCATTCAGAGTGGCTTTTCGTTCTTCCGTTTGGTTGCCCTCAGGCAAAATATTTCATTACTATGAATTTCAATTATCTACTCGTATTAACGCAATTTCCACGTACGAAACGGTCCTTTCTAATTTCTTTTTAACTTCCTCGTTTTCAATTACTTAACGGTTGCAACAATACCTCACGTTCTAAATATTTTCGTGAATAAAATCCTATTTACACACATGTGTCATAAATGACTATTATTGCACGCTGATGGATTACAAAAACGTAAACAAATTTGTTTCCTCTCCTGTTTGTTCGGCGTCTTGACTGAGGTGAATTAGAGCTCCGTAAAGTAATTTGGGACAAAGGGTAGCGCGTGAGCCTCCGAAGCACAATAAAATCTGTTCGCTGCCGCGTCAGTTCCTTGCCCCTTGCCAGGCCCCTTGCCAGGCCCCTTGCCAGGCCCCTTGCCAGGCCCCTGCCCCCTGCCCAGGGCGTGGCCTCGTGAGGGCAGACGCCACCTTTCCTTGCATAAGGTGAACAACGCCACAGACCGACCACAGCGGTCACAGAGCCAGTAATAAATAATTGGTGACTACCTGGTTAGGAGATTTATGATTGATAGGTTGATTTTTAGTGATTCTAGGCGCGACAACTGCTACGGTTATTATTCCTGCAAGTATAGTGCTTGTTTTTCCCCGGAGTTGGCTGAGGCCTTCCACCGCTGGATGGCGACCTACCGTCGGGTAGCGGGATATTTCCTCAACCAGGTATCTCCCATCAGCGGGGCACCGTACTGCCTCACCCTGGACAAGCTCTAAGCTCCCGACAGCTCTCCACTCTCCGCGCTCTAAGCTCCCGACAGACAAATACATCTGTATACACCGATAATTTACAAAAGAGAAATAAATTAATGAAACACAAACTTAACTTTCTTGCTAAATCTGTGAAATTACTACGTCACATGCTGAAGCAACGGGAAGTGCCGCTTCGAACAAGAGTGGCCGACCTTGTCACAGCACTTGATGAGACATTAGCCCTACGTTCTCCGGTAGAGGACTGTTCGGAGAGGGGTCGCGAAAAATCACCGCAGCGACTTCCAGAGTACCGCCCAGAATCTCCTCACCCACGCGACTCGGCCCGATCCTTTCATTTTGCTGCGGAGCTAAAACCACTCAATCCCGGGACCTTTAACCCTCACAGTCACCAGAGCTTTTGAGCGGATTTGCCCCGCGACTTTGCCTCGATCCTGAGAATAGCTATTTTGTAACGCGTTAAAAAAAGTGTTGTTTCCAGCGGCAGAAAATCCAGTACCAACAGCCGGTAGAGGTGGCTGGTGCATCAACTGATGTCTCTGACCTAGGTTAGAGTCCCAACAGCGACAAGATTTTCGACACTATTTTGTCAGGTAAGTCGAATTCTGTCACGTTCTGGAGGAGAATTCTAATGGCCAGCAGCTAGAGCTGCCAGCTGCCAGCTCTAATGCCTCGGCAGTTTTCCGTGGTTTCTCCCATCAACACCAGGCGAATGCCAGAGCAGTACCCTAACAAATAGGCCACGGTTCGCGTGCGATCTTTACTTCCTCTTCCTTGTTATGCTCACCCCGAACACATACTTCACTAATATGTACTACACCGATCTGAAGCTTAGAGCTTGTTCCCGCTGGTGGGTGATACATGGTCGAGGGAAACCACGCTATCAGATGGTAGGTCGGCGCCTGATCTCGCCATCCAGCAGGAGATGGCTGCCATTTCCCGAGCACTAAACTACGCGACTAATGAACTCTGTAGTGGCGCGATCGGAATCACTAACAACCAGCCAATCCAGCGCCGACCCACGCGGTTCACCTGTGGTCCGCTTATCACATCCCCCCCCACCAGAGTTGCCAGATTGGGCGCAATTTCTCCCTGTGGGCTGAAATACGGCTCTCTCTTGCGGGACAAAAATTGACTTCGCGGAGTACGGCCCAGTGAGCGGAAATGCTTCAAAACATGTGCGGTTTTGAGCAGGTTTTCGTTGACGACGAGTTTTATTTTTTATTTTTACGTATTACACTTTATACCCACTTTTCACTCATTTATTAATTACTTTAAATTTACTTCAAGAATTGAGTAATGTTTGTTTTTAGACCTCCAGAATAGAGTGTGTTCTAGAATTCATAGCGTCTTTGTTGAGTAACAACATGAGTATATAATATAACATCGGCAGTTCTTGCAGTTAATTTTAGAATAAATCATTTAAAATCAGTCATTTTTTGGAAGTTTGTTGTCACTTTCAGCATAATGTTGCACTGGTTACAATATTGTTGCATTCGTTTCAAATCAACAAAACGCATGTTTGTGCGTTTTACCAAGCAGGTGAATTTGCGAACACCAGAATCGAAACCACAAACACAGGACTTGGAAGAGGTTGGCGACGAAACTCTTGTGGAAGTTGTCAGGATACTTGCGGAAGTGGACACCACTAATGAATTTTGCGTTTCCTTTTGGCTAAAATCATCCAAAAAAATTCAAAGTGATATGACAATGTGATAAATGAAATGATATTCTTTGAAAAGAATTTTTTTATCATCAGATGTAGTCCACCCATCTGCTGTAGTCATAAGAATAGCCATAATTCATTTTTAAATATTAAGATAAAACGTATTACAAAAATTATGTCTTTATATAAATTATTAATTAAATGTTCACAAAAAATAAAACTAATCAAGCATTTCATAGGGTCACTACCTTAAGACAAGAACAGCTTAAATACACATTTTAATGCAAATTCAGATTTGCAGGTTGTAAATTTAATTTGTTCTTATTAGGCGGAATTGGGTAGATTTATAGGAATCTAACGGCGGATGTTTGTACGAAGCATCTAGCAACCTACTCCCACCCACATCCCAACCAACTTCCTACCGCGCGGTGCTTCGCAGGAAAAACTATGGCAGGTGAAAATAATTACTGCGGTGCGCGCCTTGCGTTTGTTTAGCGACGGTGCCGAACTGGCGCGGCGTCGAGGTTCACAGCTTCCCCGGCTGCCTTTGATGTCGTCGGTCGGTTGGTAGCCCTGCACGCGCGCTCCCAATTACGGCGCTTTGCAGGCGGCCCACAGACTCCGCCTCCGCCCCCAACCGTCTCCCTCTGGCTCCTTGGCACCTGCTGGCGGGCTTCCCACTTGCTGGCGGGAGTCACCGCCTCGCCGATTAAAAGCGGCGGCGGCGCCGGCGTCGCACAACAATTTATTACGATATTAAATCAACCCAAAGTAATCCCTACTCCAGGTAAACCATAGTAAACCCAAATGCGAAATCTGACCAACAATCGCTGAGCTCTACCATCAGATATCACGGACGGGAAAAGATGTCTCATTTGCCTGGATCCCAACTTCCATGGAAATCAACGTTACTCAAGAGTTGAGCCCTAAGCTTCTTCTATGGTAAGCCTCAAACAAGGCTATATATAGTTCGAAACCTAATTAACAGCACAACTGATATCCTAAAGTTTATGAACAAAAGAATGTTGACTAACTGGAATCAAGAATGGCCCAAATACCAAAACCAGCCACCTCCATAAAACACATTAAATTTCTTCTAAATAGATATAAAGAAATGACTAGGCAAGAACAGGCAGTGCAATTCTTACGTCGCTCCGCATATAGTAATGTAGCACACTCACACCTGTTCCACGAACTATTCGCGCCCCTCTGTGAGTTATGTCAGGTTGAACTAACTGTGTCTTATATAGCAAACGTTTGCCCTCAGTTTCAGGAAGAAAGAGTACGCCTATCACAAGAGCAACAATTTGAAGATGTCGTCTACTCCAAACTCTACCAAAAAGGCATGCCAAAATTTTGCCACAATATCAATATATTTAATGAAGTATAATTTACTTCCTGTGCAGATTAACGTACTAGCCATGAGTGGGTGGCAAGTTTTTGTCTTTTATTAAAATAGTTTTCTTGTTATTGTAAACACCATACTGTGTATACAACCAATGTAAAATCAAATGTGTAAAATAATGAAAAGTCGCTAAGAACCTTAGGTTAATGCGACTAAAATAAATCAAAAAACATTAACCCGAACGGTAGGCAATGCGCCTCACAAGAAAGCTTTTTTTTAAAAAAAATTGTTTTTTGCGCACGGATTGCCGGGAAGCGTTGGAGCTGCGTGTTGCGGGGAGAGAGTGGCGAGTCGTGAATGATTTAACGCGGAATAAATATTTGCGCGCGGGATCTTTTTAACGAGGAATGAGCTTCTGCGGAAAAAGCAGCGAGAGCGGAGGCGGCTCTAATTTCCCGTGAAGCCGAATTTTGGGTGAGAAAGTGGCTGTTGATATTTAAGAGCGAAATGTTGTTGGGAGTCTCTATAGGCTTATATGTATATAAAGGCATACAGCGGGAGCGAAGTTAAGCTTTGGGTCTTGCTTGCCGCTGTTACTCCATGTAGTAGTGTTTTCTACGTTCTACCCGTCGGTTATTTAGACACCGTCAATGGCCTATTCTCGGTGCTTCAGGTATACGAACCCACAGATCACCCCCACCTATAGCATCGCAGTTTTAAAGCCTGTCTGATGAGGATGAAAAGTGAAATACCGTTTGTTACCCCAATGTAATCCTGCGTGATGTTTCAGGTATTCTCATTAACAACCAAGATGAGGAGTTAGCATCCTTGAATTTCTCTAAAGGTGCTATGAATTATAAGCCCAGGCATCAGATGATAATAATAACCCTCCGATTCAAGCAAACCCTGTAAGTTCCCACATTGGCTAATACAACTAAATATTGGTAATATCAAACTATCAGCGTTCGATCTTAAGATAAATTCAAATATATCACTTAATGTGAACGGTAGACAATCGTGCTCGTGCTATCCACCTGTACCAACACCCAGTCACCCAGTCTCGCTCATGGGGCTGTACATTCATCGGAATATGAACGTGCACCCTACGTATCCTAATGCGATTTGAGTAATTTCAAAAGCATTCTGCATAGGACGCATTACGGGAATAGATAACGCATTCCTGTTTATTTGGAATTTATGACTTTACCATTTGTTACATTGTATTTCATTTTATATTAGAAATGTATACAAATATGTCAATGCTACCTCTTGTTCCATAGTTTTACTTTCTCACATTATCGTGATTTTAGTTACTCGTAGAATTGCGCCACTTGGCTTATCAGCCTCGTGTCGAAACATTTCCTTCTCGCAAAATAAAATCCCACTTTTACCACATATTATTGTATTAGCACAGACCGTGTATTGATACACTATCAGCCTATTTACCCTTTTATTTTTTAGATAAACAAGGCCGTATTGTTTTCAAACACTATATTTTTTTTATAAAAGGCTTTGTGAAAGTAGTCCATTGTTAGAATTCCATGTCCGTCGCAGAGCGCGCGCAAGGTATTGCTGAACGCGCACCGATCGGCAACACCTGACGTGAACAATAGAAATCAGATGAGGGTATTCAATAAATTGAACGGAGCATTTCTTCAAAGCATTCGCCTCTTCTAAAATTCATGTTCCATGCCAAACCAAACAATCGAAAAAAGTTACCCCTTGTCATCCGTAAATACTTTTTTAATGTTACTGCTACCAACAACTTTTCAGGTTACGAAAAAAATATTGTTTTTCGTGGTAAATAAAAATGTAACTAGTGGATCAAGAACAAAAGTACTTTCTCGCCTTTAGTAATAGTTAAGTAATACTATTTATATCCCAATTTTTTTCGAATTAACACATCTCGCTCATCAATTTAGTAAAACTCATTACAAATCGTAGGATATTTAGGGCAAAAACTTTTTTTTCTCAAAATATCAACTCAAATTTGACAACTATTATTGTTTTTCATACAGGTAAATTGTCCCAACAAGAAGATGTAATTCACAGAAATTAGCACCCACGTCATGTGTTGCAGAGCTATTGTTGCATTCCAATCTGATATTCCCTGAATCCTTCCAACTGTTTATTTCATATATTTCAAATAAGTTTTAAACAATTTTTAAAATATTAATTTGTAAATTAATAACAAATGCTCGAATGTAAGAAACGAATAAAGAAAATGGAATAATATACAAATTCTAACGAATAAAGTTTTCAATTGCCTGGACTTACGTTCACTAAACGCAGTAAATTTGAAACAGGCGACTATGTTCGTCATCGAATTACCAAAAATACGCATATTTTCAAAAAAATTCAATGTTTTTCAATATGTTTTTCATACATTTCATTAAGAAAAAACAGCTTTTTTTATAATTTTAGTTCTAAGAAGATGCCGATTGTTTTTGAATTTTTCAATTTTCGACAAATTAGGGTATTTAACCACCATGAGACCTACAACATTCTCTTACTCCCCCACAATATCCAACAAAAACATTTAATCAAAAACGTCGGAGCTTTTTTCTTGTTGGAAATTTCGAAAATGTCCTAGGGGTTACATATAAAGTACCTCTGAGAATGAAAATAACAGTTTCAAATTCAAGAGACCGCGACATCAGCCTGATCGATTGGAGAATATCAATTTTGGAGAAAATCGACTAAACGGTTTAGCCACTAGCGTTGTTCACAGAAGGACAGACGTTTTGCCGTCAATTGACTTTTCTGTATCAAGGACCCACAACACATGAATTCTAGTTATACCACGTATTAGAGGATTTTTTTTGAAAATTTAGTAACTGGATTTACGTCTTTCTCGGTACCAGAGACCTGTAATACGAGTTTTTCTGCCAAAAATTCGCCGTTTTGTTCGCGCAACATTACATTACTTTCTCTCTACTGCGGAAGCAGTAGTAAAATGTTAAAGGTAATCTCCAAATATTAGTACAAATGTACCTAAATAAAAATATAATTATTTGAATTACGATGAAACGAATAATGTATCAAGGAAATATGGCTGAGATTCAGTTGTCGATGCGAAACAGAACAAATATTAAGTCCCTATGGCGCGAAGAACCCGCGAGTCTCATGGGATTATATACGACCGCCATGAACTAGAGGTAAGGATCCTACTCATCCTACCCTCCTCTTTTCCATCCTTTCTGTCCGGCAGCTGGATAAGCTATATTATTTTCTATTTGAATTGAATTGATACTTTATTTTACGGGGTGAAACTCTGAAAATGAAGCCTGATCCTCCATCTGGCTACGTGAATTTCGTTACTATCCTTTCACCAACTAGCGGAGAAAGGAGGTATCACTCAGGCGACGAAACAGGCGATTTGAGTTTAGCTCAAATGCTTCATTTAAAATTGTGGATCTTTTTCATGCAAGTAAATCTACTAACATGGGACAGCCGGCTTTACTTCACAACCGAAGGAAGGATTTTTTCGGCCTTAAAAATTAACGGATATGATCGAGCTATCCGCAAACTTGGGTATAACAGACCGATATGCTAACCGTTAAACCATTGCCGCCGTCTTTCCCCAACTTGTTCTCGTAGCTGAAGAATGTACATATCCTTTTGCATGTTCCTTATTAAGCAAACCCTGGGTTGATCCTGTTAGCGGAAAAGTTAACTGCGACGAGAAATTTTAAAGCTAGATCATCCGTATTTGAAACCTTTGTGGAAATGCAACGAGTTGCAAATTCACTTTTAGCTGGAAAATCAAATAATAGCGCTTCGCATGGTGCTTATTTTATAGAATGAGGTAACACCGCCTAAGACCTTCGCCAACAATTGATAGGTTGTGAAATCAGTTGATGCCCTGAGCCACGTCTCCCTGTCTACATTTCACGAAGGCTTCGTTTCGGGTTGGTGTGTAGCCATTCGTCGGGAGCTGCTGAGGTGCCTGGGACATCGACTTGGGCCAGGCCTCCACCTCCATCTCCGTCTCCGTCTCCGCCCAGCCTCGGCCTCCGCCTCTACCCCATCCCCCGCCCCCACCCTGCTGTGCGCTCCGCAGAA
>BOPP01000035.1:4152332-4166407 GCA_017312745.1 Gryllus bimaculatus
CCTGCCGCCGACAGTGGCGCCCACCTCCCGCCGCGACGCGACGCGACGCGACGCACGGACGACCAAATCGCGCCCGCCCAGAAGAGGCGGCGCGGGCCACGGACGGGTGGAGGACCGCAGCCCTAGCACGGGAGTGTGAGGGTTATCGACAGAGAACAATTCACTGATCTCTTTCTACGGATGCTCTACGGATGAAAGCCTTGGCGCAAACTCTGGAAATTGAGAGCGAATATCGGCAACCATGCCGGCAGAGGGGGCTCAGTGCATGAACACATGTCACTGACCGGAAGGTCCCAGGGATATACTCCCCACGGTGCCAGGATTTTCGACACAAGCTTGTCAACTTGGTCGAATTCAGTCACTGCCTGGAGGAGAATCCTAGCGGCTGGCTGCACTGGTTGGTAGTTTTCCGTCGTTTTCGGTAATGCCAGGGCAGTACCCTAATAAGAATGCGATGGACCGCGCGCCAGCTTTCCTTCCTCTTCCTTGTCTTTTTCTCACCCATTACATACACCCTAAAATGCACTTTACTACCACACATGTCGGGAGACTGGCCGGGAGCTTAGAACTTGTCTCAGCTGGTGCAGTTCCCCCACTGGTGGGAGATACCTAGTTGGGGAAACCCCCACTAATCAACGGCTTGTCGACGCCGGATCTCGCCATCCAGAGGGGGTAGATCAACGCCACCTCCCGAGGGAAAAACAACCACTACTCTTACGGAACAAATGACCTCAGTTGACGTGCGCGGAATCTCTAACAACCAATCAACCCACCAACGCACGACGGCCTCAGAACTAAGTGAATGAGAGGCGAGGACATCGGACTTAGAACTAAAGGTTCACTGACTGGCCGAACCTCTGTGACTGACTGGCCGAGTGACTGACATATCAAGTGACTGTGGCTGATCGAGATAATGAAAACTGCAGATGTACTTAAGGCAAAAGTCCTATGAGCTATGAGCAAGAGTTCATGACCCAGATTTCAGTAATTTAATCTTAGATAAGTAAATAGATCTACACGTTACCATGATCGAAGTTTAAACACATTAACAAATTTCAGAAACTCAAGTTTCAGTCTCAACTCACTCTCTTTCACATTTTCAAATTTCAGACTCAACTCAGGTGTAAGTTTGTCCTCCGTGATCTTGCATTGAATGGAAAACTATCCTTGCAAGCAACTTCATGGGAGACAAATTAATCCATTTTAAAAGTAATACCCCAACTAACTGCGAATACCTTTTGCACTAATAAAATAAATGCGATAGATCCTTTACCTGACTCGTGAATAGAAAATTGGTTGCTTGTAAAAAAAGATTCCTGGTAAATTATAAGTAAGATATATCAACAACTATTCTTTAGAAAACTATATGTATTTTTAGATCTGTAAGTTTGAGCTGAATTACATTTGAAGACCTTCAAAGTCCCGTAAAACGAATCCTAGGGTTCGAGTCCCTGCGGTGGCACGATTTTTGGCACTGGCTACATAGCAAGGTCGAATTCAGATGCTGTCTGGAGAAACATTCTAGCGGCTGACTGCTCTGATGTGTAGTTTTCGGTGATTTTTACTATCAACGTCAGACAAAAGCTGGAGCAATAACATATCAAATGGGCCACGGATCGTTCCGTCATCTCCCTTGTCCTATTCTGGATGAGACTGCTTGACGCTATCTTACGAGACGAACGCATCTGGTCGTGTACATGAATTTTTGTCACTTTATCTACTATTTTTAGTGATTTGAATACATTTGGTGTGTTTAAGTGCTTTCATTACTTGTTGCAGGTTGGCTGTATATATAATTTTGTCTAGTTTTTTTAACGGTTACTGGAACTTTAACGAACTTACGATATACGAGTTGGTGATAGTGTCAAAACCTATATATAGTTCAATTTCTTTTCTATATTAGTATATCACTGTGCTAATTCAATAACTGAATGATTTTTATTATATTTCTGTAACGAGTGACGATTCTGTTGATTTGAACTTTACGAGGACGGTGCATCGAAAAGTTTTGAATTTTTGTTTCAAATTTAATTTATTCTATATTTTCAAGACATTTTTAATTAATATATTTTATCTATCTACGGTAACGTATAGTCTACTGGTGGTATTAAATGGCAGCTTATGTGGACAACAATCTATAGAATCACATTGCCAAATTTCGCAAGAACTAGCTTTCAATCAATTTTGTAAACAACGCACCATCTCATTCTAGTATCGAATCATACTCTTAATTTATTGAATTTATCAATCTTACACTTTCAAAATAGTATTCCAACTGCTTGTTGCTATTATCTAAGTTTCTAGTTTTTATTCCAATTTTATCAAGTACATTAAAACGCATTCGTGACATGGCAATTAATCGTTCTACTCTTTTTACTCTCTACACTCTCAAAGCGGACCTTCTGTATGTCGTCACACAAACAGTAAATTAGATCAACATATCCGAAGGTTGGAAGAGATCGTTCTCTATACAGACGGTTGGGTACAAGTCGGCAACACTGCGAATCTTCACAATTGTACATCCGTGGCGGCAAAAAAGAGAAAGACACCACATCCAGTCGCAACTCAAAACAAATTTAGTATTTTAAATTATGAAACGGATTTTCCTCGCCTTTCTGATCTTCACAACCCTTCTCGATAAATACATTCACAGACCACGCAAAAAGGCTAAGAAACTCGTCAAAACCAAAACACTAAAGTTGCGCATCCTAGCCCACTTGAAAACATATACATTCCTACTGAGCGTAAAAAACAAGTACTTATTTTAGCTGACAGCCATGGCCGCCATTTTTCCTTCATTCTGAGTAGGATATTACCCTCCAACTACTGACTCACCTATTCTTAAACTTAACGTGAGGTTTGCAGACATGACTGCAAAATTGGACAAGCACACAAAGGCTACTGATCAATCAGGTCACAGTCATTATCATAGGAGGGCAGATTGACATTAATTTGGGCGCTAACTTTACAACTGAAAAACATGTAAACAAATTACAAAAATGCCGTCCAAAACACTAACATTTTAATCTCGCCTTCTGGTACAACTGACCAACACTATGCACCGAGATTAAGCACGCAAACCAACAATTAAAACTGCATCTGAGAGAAGCAAATGTTACACTTTTTGAAATTAATTTCCTCTCAGCAAAACATACCGTCGACCACAGGCTTGCACAACACATCATCATGAACTCCAGTCCTACGCAGTTTCCTGCCAAAAATCCATCCTTTTCCCTTCCTTATGTTCTCCACCTCCACCCTTATTTCGAACCCACTTACCTCCTCCTCTGATCCTTCTGATCGCTCGTTATCCAATTCCCACAACCAATTCTCCTATCCCTGTCACACACTGGTGACACACTACAACCTTCGACCACGCACTCGAGGTAAAAAATGGAGTACATATATAGCAACTACAGTCAGATTCAGTAAAAAAGCATCAGTGTAGGTACTTGCAAAACATACTGCACCACAATTTCAATCCTCTTCAAATAAAACTGAGTTTATCGAAGCACGTCAACAGAGCGATTTAAATCAAATGGATATTCTTTGCTTTACAGAACATTGGTTATTTCATAATGAACTTAACATTTTCCAAATGCCAAAGTTTTACCTCTCAGGCTATTATTACAGAGAAAAGGAATCACATAAAGGTCCTGCATATGGGGGGGGTTCTTGCATTTACGTCCGAAATAATATCAATTTTATTTTCTTTACGTAATTAAATGTGTATTCCGTTGAAAATATGTTTGACATCTTCCTACACTAAAAATTATATTACTTTGCTCTCCAACAACGAGAGAAGTAGATTATATTATGTACTTAAAAAACTGGAGCTATCACGAAACAAAGTCACCAATCGCTCTTTTTAATCCATTGTTGTATTTCGAGTTTCTGCATTAATTTTCTGGTCAAATCTTGCGATAAAGAGCAGTTTCTCAATTTAATTCATTCCTTTAGATATTACAATAAATGTACCTACACGGATCACACTAAATTCAAAGAAAATCTATCAAATAATAATTAACAAAAACATGTATGAGCAGATTATATACTCACAAAACTAAAATACAATTATTCATTAAATTAATATTATTATTACTTGCTGCAACAGTGATGGGACGCAGTTTACAATACTGTTGATACAAACAATAAATACAATTCTTTTTTCAACGCTTTCATTTCATTTTAACACTTGCTTTCCTCTTCACAAGAGAAAATTAAATATTTCACGGAAAATCAATTTTTGGATAACACAAAGAGATTATATTAAGAGATCATGTAAAAACAAACAAATTCTTTCTTTTATGTCTAATGATCATAACGTATCTCAAAGTTTCCTCCTCTACTTTAAAAAATACAAATCATTGTTAAGAAAAGTCACACGGCAGGCTACAATCATGAAACATAAGCAGGATATTTTGAACTCAAATAACAACACAAAATCAATGTGTAATATAGTATAAAATTTTACCAAATCAACTAGAAACCTTGTAGAGTATGTTGTTTCAAAAGACAACGATATAAATGTAGAAGATCCGGCAACAGTGGCTAGTCTCTTTATCCAATACTTTTCGAGAATCCTGTCAATCTCATTAAGGGCCTTCATACACGAAATTCAGCATCAGACGTTCCCCTACAAATTTTAGACACGTTTGTTTCCGAAACTTTTTCCTATGAAATTCTCGAAATAATTGGTAGACTAATAAATAAATATTCGGTCGGTTTAGATGAATTTTCGAATTGTTTGTTAAACGTTTGCCTGCCCGAAATTACTCCCGTTAACACATATACACGTATGCACAGGAATTTTTCCAGATATTTTTAAAACAGATTAAACCGTTTTTCAAAAATGCAACAAAGTTAAATTCAAAATGATCGGCCAATGCTCTTTTGTCTTTCTTTTAATATTAGAGATATTTTCTTTTACGTACGAATGAAAACATTTCTTAGTAAATACGACGCGTTTTGAGATTGCCAACATGGGTTTAAAAAATCAAAAATCTACGGAAACAGCCATATCTTCTTTTCTTAAAGATGTCGCTTCACCCATGGATCAAAATGAAGAACCTATTGGAATATTTTCAGATCTTTCAAAAGCTTCTGACGTCACTGATCATAACATTTTACTCTCAAAATTACCTTCGTATGGAATTCGTGGTGTTGCTCTAGATTGGTTATGTTCGTACCTTAAACAACAATCTCATAGATTAGAAATACCTTACCGAAATAACGGAACATTATGTACGCATCTTTCTGATTCTTTGCCAATTGCAAGTAGAGTCCTGCAGGGATCTATTTTTAGGTCCTATTATCTTTCTATTATAAGTAAACGATATGTCGTCGACGATTAGAAACGGAAGAACAGTTCTCTTTGCGGATGATATGAATATTCTTTGGAATAAAGAAACCGTAAATAGTACAATATCATATATTTCAAATTGGTTCATTAATAACAAATTAATAGTAAATGAAAAAAATGGGTTTCAATGCAGTTTTTCATTTCAAATACATAGCTCGGCACCTTACGGAAAATGAACTGTGTCATTGACTGACGTTAAGGTAACAAAATTTTTAGGTCATTCAATTCATTCAAACCGTAAATGGAACGTCCATTTAAATGAATTGAACACTAAATTAAGTTATTGATGCTACGCTTTCAGAAGTCTCTCAAATTTATTCAGCTTCCACAGTGACCGTTGTGTATATTTAGCGAATGTTCATTCCCGTCTGAAATATGGCATAACATTCTGGGGAAATACATCTTATAGCTCCTAGACTTTTAGATTACAAAAAATAATAGTACGAATAATAAGCAAATGCCACTCACATGATTCTTGTAATCCTCCCTTTATTAATCTAGGTATTTTTTACCATTACCTTGTCTCTTTATGTATGAATCCGTGGTTTTTATCAAACGTGACTTACTTAAGGGCGGGAATATATTTTCAGCTAACACTTGACGTAGTAATCATATTAATCAGGTGACAGTATCAACAGCTCACTACAAAAAATGCACATATAAACATGTACATTATTCTACATCTTGCCAGGTGTCATTAATCTTTTGCATCGAATTTAATCGTTCAAGTCGCAAGTAAAATCTTTTCTGCTTCACAACTATTTCATACAATTAGAACCTATACCGTGCATCAAAAATGAAAGTAATATAAATTTTAACAATGACATTTATTGTATTAAATACCATTTAGATTATATAATTCTAAATAACTAGTCAAAAGTATTGCACTTGAGATTCTGGCTCAATGACTCCCCATCTCGATCACGTTTTGGTCCAGTTTTGCTGATACTAGAGCAAATGCTGAGATGGCTCCTTGTTTTGCTCCTGGACATAAATGTAAGTTCAAATGGATTTCTCCCCATAGCACGTCACACACAGTTTTGAACTGTTTTTAACGTAAACAAATAATTAAAAAAATAAATTCTCACCCCCTTACGTCCGCACACACTTACATGCACTACACTACCACAAATAGAAGGCGGCTTGTGTTTAGAGCTTGTCCTGGCTGAAGCGATTCCCCGGTGGTGGGAGATGCCTGGTTGGGAAAATCCTCACTAGCCAATGAGTATGTCGGTGCTGGATATCGTCATCCAGGGGAAAAGATCACCGCCAACCCCCGTAATAAAAAACACACACTACATTTACGTAACTAATGACATTACCAGTGGATGCGCTTGGGATCACTAATCAATCTGTTACGACGAGGTTACACATGCCACCTGACCTGAAGGTTTTGTACATTGGGGTTTTCGAAAAATAGATTTCGCGTTTCTCGGTAAGAATCTATATCCTCCACATTTAGTATCTTGTAAAAACAATCAGCTTATTCCACAGTTCAACCATTCTCGCCAATTGACCGTTTAAATTTATTGTAAATAATTTCGTTTGTTTAAAAATTAAAGTTACATACCAATATAAGAATATGAGGCCAACTTTTATATCCATAAAAACTTTCAATTGCAATAGCAACATAGGTAGGTTTAGGATATATATATTGGCTGGCCCCGTTTTAATGAGGAACCATGTAGAAGAATTTATCTCAGCTCTCCGCGTTGGCCAAGTGGCCTCCTTACAAGGAGGTTTACCCATGAGAGGGTAACGAAAAGAAGGTTGAGAAAATGAGACTTCATTTTAAAAGCATAAAAAGCGTTACCATACAGTGTAGCAATTTGATTAATTTCCACCGTCGTGTTCACTGTTGTTCACATTTTAATATTTAAGGTTTCTGCTATAATTTTACATGCAACTGTTGGTACACTAATTTTTTTCTTTATTAAAATCAATGTTAGGCAATTTTTCTACTCGACGCTGTGATATCGAACTGTGTCGCTCAGTTAATTCATTTATGTTGTAATTATGTTCATTTATTCTTTTTTATTTCTCTTTTATTGTCTTAAATATGTAAAATTTCAATCCATAATCCTATTTTTAAGCCCCGTCCTCCTTATTAGCTGAGCCTTCACACGAGACTCTCAAGGCGACGACAAGGGAGCCGAGAGGGCAACGGCAGGCGGTTGATGGCGGCGCCTTTTCCTTCTGCTGGTCGCCGCCCCCTTCCTCCAGGAAGAAGCGTGGGCGGGAAGGGGGCGTGGTCCGCGTGTCAACTGCTCCCGGCGACGCCGCACCCAAAGGCAACCGTCGCGCGAGGGCTCAAGGAAAGAGGTGCCCTTTCACGCGCCGCCGGCGGTGGCCGTGAACCGGTGGGTGCGGGAACGGCGCGGGCGGAAATGTGCGCGCAATGGGTGGCGGGGCGGGAGCGGGGTTGGGCTGGCGGAGCAGGGCTGGGGCGGAGCAGGGCTGGGCGGAGCCGGGCCTGGGCGGAGCAGGGCTGGGCGGAGCAAGGGTGGGCGGAGCAGGGCTGGGCGGAAAGCGGCTGGGCGGAGCAGGGCTTGGGCGGAGCAGGCTGGGCGGAGCAGGGCTGGGCGAGCAGGGCTGGGCGGAGCAGGGCTGGGCGGCAAGCAGGGCTTGGCGGAGCAGGGCTGGGGCGAGCAGGGATGGGCCGAGCAGGGTTGGCGGAGCAGGGCTGGGCAGGGACAGGCGGGGCGGGGGCGGGGCGGGGCCGGGGACAGAGCGGGGCGGGGCGGGGCGGGGCGAGGTGGGAAAGGGCGGACAGAAGCGGGGCGGGGCGGGCGGGACAGAGCGGGGCGGGGCGGGACAGAGCGGTGCGGGGCGGAACAGAGCGGGGCGGGGCGGGACATGAGCGGGGCGGGCGGACAGAGCGGGGCGGGGCGGGCTGAGGTGGGACGGGCGACAGAGCGGGGCGGGGCGGCGAGGTTGGGACAGGGCGGGACAGAGCGGGGCGGGCGGGCGAGGTGGGAAAGGGCGGGGCAGGTCTGCGCGGGGCGGAGCGGGGCGCGCGAGGTGGGACAGAGCGGGGCGGGCTGGGCGGGCGGGGCGGGGCTGGGCGGGCGGGGCGGGGCTGGGCGGAGGGCGGGTGGTGGGTGGGAGGGTGGCGGAGCGGGGTGGACGGGCGGGGCGGTGCACGGTGGACAGGACGGGGCGGAGCGGGGCGGAGCGGGGCGAGCGGGGCGGGGTGGGGCAGGGGCGGGGCGGGCTGTGTCCGGCGGGTGGGACAGGGCAAGGGCGGGCGGGGCGGGGTTGGGCGGGGTGGAGCGGGGGGTGGGAGCGGGTGGGAAACGGGCGGAGCGGGGTGGGACGGGGCGGAGCGGGTGGAGACGGGGCGGAGCGGGTGGGACGGGGCGGAGCGGAGGAGGGGCGGGGACGGGGCGGAGCGGAGAGGGGCGGGACGGGCGCGGGGCGGGCGGACAAGGCGGGGTGGGACAAGGCGGGGCGAGCGGGGTTGGACAAGGCGGGGCGGGGCGGGGCGGGTGGGACAAGGCGGGGGTGGGGCGGGGTGGGGTGGGTGGTGGGCGCCGGGGACGGGGCGGGGCCGGAACGAAAGTGGTAGGGCGGGTGAACGCATGGGCTCTAACCCCGCTACTCGCCGTGGAATGACCGCGGTGGCCCTCGAGGTATTCTTCGTCAAGGGAGTCGCCCAGCAAGAAACGGAGGGTGGAAAGGACACGGAGTGGGACTGGAGTCGAGTGGCCTGTTGGCGCTTTACGCACACCGGAATACAGTTGATGACTATTGCAAGCTTGGGAATAATCGAAATCGCCCTTTTTTCGAGTTTCAAGCTCAAGCAACAATGAGCTGCGTTCTCCTTCGCATATCGGATGTTGGTTTAAGTCATTCACAAAACACGCAGTATCTAGCGGTGCTATTGGTAAGTGGCCGCAGATTTTCTCGTACTTTTGCTTTTAGTTAATATCTTAATATAATTGTTGTTATAGACTTCCATCATAAAGTAATCGAGCAAAGAATCAAAAAGATGATTTAAACAGACAGGTCCTGTTATTTGGGTTCAGATCGATCGATGCATATCATCTTGCAGAAATCGTCTTCAAGATTCACTGCGCCCTAGTGTTGCTACAGGCGGACAGATTTTTCCTCGGAAACAGATTTTTCGATATCAAGAACTCACATAACGTATACTTTAGCTAGACGTGGGAAAATAATTTCCCTAACAGGAAGTAAATTTACTATTACCAAGAACAGATTTATCTCTACTTTTTCGATACGCCGGTCCAACACAGCTTTCTTAATCGGAAAAATTGCCGATGTTTTGCCGCATGGATTAAGTACTTTCCTCTTCATAATAGACTTTACTTCACGATTTCTAAATAATAGCATGTACATTCTTTTAATATATAGAATGTAGTTTCCGCGTCATCTTTTATTTGACAGTACAAGGGCAAATATTATATTTTTTTGTTGGATAGTGGAAGAGCTCGTCACTAGAAAAATCGACGCTACATAGCTAGGCATTTCTTAAGTATCCTCTCGAGAGTTTATCAATGTTATTTATAGTACGTCTATGGCACACAATGCTTAGTGGTTCCTCGTATACGTACGTACTTTTATCAGGTACTATTGAGTGGAATTCCGGATTTAACACGGTTATAGAGCTAAAAAACGCTTTCTGGCACTACGTTGTAGGTATCCTGCACTATAATCTCAAATATACAGGCCACTTGATTGTTGCTAACTATAAGGTCACTGATCAAGTTATGTTATATGAGACGTAATGGACCTAGAAACATCATATAATCCACTAAAAATACGGGTTGCCACTTCTACAACATTTGTCCTTAAAATGACTTGAGAGAATTTGGGTTAGGTAAAGATACAAACTGCGGCCCATTTTTCATTTAGGTGATGCGTTTTCTAAGCACCTACTGCACAAGAAAAAGTTATTATCATTCGGAAAATATGATATCAATATTTTAATGGACGTACATCTTGTGGGGTTCAAGTGATAATGATAATAATTGTAGTGTTTTATAACTCGAGTCAGCCGCTAAGCTGTCAAGCGGGCAGACTAATATTATTCGGGAGCACACAGCGCCTGGCTCTGAATACGACGCGGCTTGCGGCGTTCGATGACGCGTTGATCCGTCGCCGCTCCCGGGGGACCGGGGATCGCAAGCGCCCGTCAGCGCAGCCAATCCACTCCGGCACCCTCTGCCCCCCCCCCATCACCACATACCGCCTTTCACAGCACTGTTGCCAGGTTAAAAGTTTTCACCCTAAGTTAAGGTTGTTGTTTTTTGTCGAGTCTTTCGTGGATTTTTAAGGGACAAATTTATTTGCGGGGGCATTTTAATTTTTTTTAATATATTCTTATCACAAAATCATGAAAGTCAAAAATAGTTCCCTATGAGTACTACCGGTATATTTATTCAAATATAACAAAGTGTGTTAAAACCACTTATCGGCGAATAAGATTATTTCAACAGATTCCTTCCGTTTAAAATTAGGCGGTTATTTGTGACAAACAGTCACAACTAAAGACGAAGTCAATACATTTTGATGAAAAGTAACGAATCATACCAATAAACAAGAAATTAAAACAACAATCTCGGTCGTAGAAAAGTTTTACAAGGATTTACCATTATCTCTATTTCAGTCATTACAATAAGTGCGACCAAGATACCTCTTAAGTTGCATACTTTTCGCACAGTGTGAAACTTCTTAAAACAAAATTTAAAATACAATGTGTGTGTATATGGACATTAGAACATAAATAGTTATAGATACATTATAAATACGCATGTTTATTCCAATATATAAATATCATCATAAAACCATTAATGATATTTTTCGTATTTCTTTAATTTGCGTACCTCATATTTTAAATATAAAGTAATCACTTTTTTTTGAATTCTGTGTTTTTTTTGTTTTTTTTACGATTTGGTGGTTTTTGTAGCGCTTTCTATATTGCGATTCATCCAGCTCTCCCCCTGGCAGGTATCAGCTGTTGCCATTTTCATCCAATCGGGAGCTTGAACGTCGCCATAGTGACGTCACTAGGGTGACTTTCAAGCTCCCGGTTGGACGAAATCGTCAACAGCTGCTACCTGCCAGAGGCAGAGCCGGATGGATCGCAGTGTGGTGGGAAATGGCTGAGACCACCCAGCAACCCTGATCCACAGAGCGGCGAAGGCGACTGCACGGCCCGGAGCGCCATTCGGTCGCGGAGCGCCATTCGGTCGCGGAGCGCCATTCGGTCGCGGAGCGCCATTCGGTCCCGTTCGGGGCTGCAGCGCACTCGCAATCCCCACATAAAACACCGCTTTACTTCAACTATGGTTCGTCACGGTTCGTTTTCCGACGGGTAATAAAAGCTGTCCCATAATTTACGTTTATTAGATAAAAATGTTTTTAGGATATCGTTTTATCAGAATTTTAAAATACTTAATTGTTCAAGATTTGAATTTGTGTGTTAAAACGATAGAACAGGTTCAATAAAAACGCACCCGAATAAAATCTTATCCAAGACCTTGATCAATTGAAACGAAAGGCACCCCTATACATAAACAGTATTCATAGTTACATGCAAAAGAATTAACCTAGTATAGTGGGTAATGTGAAGTACATATTTTTTCATAAACTTTAAAACTTTAAAGACGTTCGGAGCCTCCGGCATGTTGCCAGGCCTGGGGCATGTTGCCTCAGCTACCCCATTTCTGGCTGCCCCGACTAGACAACCAATAAATAAAATAATGTAGGATCAATACAAACGATCTGCTGCTATAAAAGTCCTTCGGCCTTTTTGTAGTGTTTCTTGTTTTGTGAAAAATTATTTGTACCAATTTTGAAAATGATTATTATATAATTTCTGTTAATTAAAAATGAAACATTTATTATAATTATTAGCTCAGATTAGTCTCAATATTTCATTACAAGTTTCATCCTTCTGTAGTGGTTAACGACGTTGAAACTGATTATAGGGAAATAATTTGGAATCCTAAAAAGACTGTTTCCATACCAGCCTATCTCCATAGCACATCACATTTTTTAACTTTTGACGTAAATAAATTAATTAATTAAAGGTCATATCCTTGCAAAAAGGTACAAATCATTGTTATGGGCACAAACTTTCTTATTAATTAACAAAAACAACTCTTACAAGATGTATTAATTTATATGTTTAAAAACCCCATTGAGTCCCTCACAGAAAGTTGGTATAAATTCATTTGTATCCCTCTTGATGGTGAAGAATATTTCATGCCAGTGAAGTTCATAAAAATCAGGGTAATCAATAGACAAAAGGTTCCTGGTTTAGATTTATAAAAAAGTAAAATAATACAGAAATATGGAAGTCACTATTAAACTCAGTCACCTGTTCAATGCTCCATTCGCAAATAATGTATATCGGAGTGATAAATGTCATAACCTAAGTGTATCTACCAGTACATGGACAAACCGGTTTGCACTGTTGAAATTTCGAAGCAGAAAACAAAGCTTTCTTAACTGGTCGTCACTTGAGTAAGCACAAGGGCTTATTGTAAAGTTCCATTTTCCTCATCCAGCAACTCGTTACATAACAGTACTATGCGAGACTTTCCCTACGAACTCACCAAACAAACTGCTACTTTGAGTTTTTTGTGTCATTCTTATTGCGTTAAAATTCATTCAATAAATATTCTTGATATTTACAAGAAGAAATTCCTGTTTTTCCTCGGAAGGAAAATAGCTCTGTGTTTGTTCTCTTCAGACACTAATGAAGATATTTATTAATCTTCCTGCAATAATAATTTTCATTATCTACCACGTTGAACTTTTTACTTAGTTGTAATTCCTTTTCTATTACAGAAATTGCACCTGCGTCCTTTTAAAGTTCAACATATTTACGTCAGTATCTTCTTCTGATCACTAAGAGATCTTTTTGTGATAGTTTTTGATGTATTATCTCATTTTCATACAATTACCAGTGACCAGTGTGCGTTTCAATAAGGTATGAAATTGTGAAATTAGTAGTCACAGTTTCAATACGGCAAAGCAACGATACATGAGATTTTAATCCTCATCGCTCTATACGGAAGAAGGCAAAATTCGCCAGTTCGTACAAAAGGCTAATATTGTGGGTTGTTTTTTTTGGGTGTGCTGTTTTATTCTACGATACGTTGATCGCCCGGTGTTCGATTTCCTGCGGCGTGCGGGGAGGGGGTGGCGGTGGCCTAGGGAAAGGTGCGAGCGGGGGCGGGGTTGGGGGAATTGAGTGGGGGCAGACAGGGTGGGAGCGAGGTGGGGTGAGAACGAGGGACGGGATGAGGGGGGGGCAAGGGTGGGGGCTGGGGGGAGGAAGGGGTAGGGGCGAGGGTGGGGGCGGGGGCCAGGGAGGACGCGAGGGCGGGGCCGGGTTGCGGCGCCATGGCAGCGCTATAGCGGAAGGGGTGCGGTGGGACTTGCGGGAGGGGAGGACGGGCGGTCGGGCTAGCAGACCGGGTGACGTCAGTGCCCACCTGAACCGCACTGCGGTGCGATGATGCGGCGGGCGCCACAGGCGCCTTGCACGGCGGCGGTTTTAATGGGGTGAGATTACTGGGGCGGTAGTGGGTAGTGGCGGTAGTGGTTGTGGCGAGCTGGGTGGGCGACGGCGATGGAGGTGGCGGGTGGAGGTGGCGGTGGGGTGCGGCGGTGGCAGCGGTGGGGGTTGTGCTAGTGAGTTCGGCGAAGAAGCGTTGTAAGGTGGGGGCGGCGGGTGTCG
>BOPP01000035.1:4177877-4196330 GCA_017312745.1 Gryllus bimaculatus
CGCGGGCGGAAATAATATTTAAGCGCCTCCTGATGTCTCCGCCTTCCATTAGCTGGCGTTTTAATTAAAAAGAGGCGAACAAATACGAGGAGAAAGCGCCACGGACCAAGAATTTTTGCAATACGGTAAACAATCGAGAGCCGCAGTCGGGATTTTGCAGATTTTCGCGCGTCCGAGCGCTTTCCAATCGCACCTCGCCGGCGAGCGCCGCGGCAGAAACAGTGAAATTGTCGGTAAGCGCTGATAAGCGGATCAAGCGGCACCGTATTTTAAACATATGAATACTGGATGATTATGCCCTCAATGTCTTCAAAAGCCGTTTTCGGGATTTACAGATTAATCAGGTGATGTCGATACATTTTCCATATTTCACGTTTCAATTATTAAAATCATTACAATAACAAACATAACAATGCGAGTAATTATTGAATGTGTTCATATATAAATTATTTGTTTAATATTTAGTCACTCACAATGCATCATGAATTATTTAATCTTGCCGTGCGCACACATACAGATAGGTTGTGTAGCCAATAATTACATATATTAGCTGCGGTAACAGTATATTTTAGCACTTATCTCAATATAGAATTCTCTGAGAATTTATATCTCATTTCGGTAACCCCGTAAACCCCGTAAATTTTATTTTTGGGATATACTTGTAGAATGCTTAGCTTGGGGTGCATTGAACAGATTTAAGAACAAAAATGTACAATTTTATAAAATATGCAATAGAGGAATCAGAAAATATACATGCAATTTGTAATACCTTATATTACCGTGATGCACGCTTACTATCGCGCGTTATGGTACGCGATTCGTCCTAGGCCTCTCGGGTTCCGAGCTCCAAAAGGTGCCCCAATGTTTTTAGAACATAATCTATAAAATAAAATGTGTGGCCTTTCTCTTATATTTTCATTTTGTACTATTAATATTTGTCAGTAGGTTAGCCAGTAAATCAGTGTTTAAATATTGTGTTTAATCACAGAAGCTTGGCATTTATATACGAACGTAAATGTATATCTTAAGTGTTTAAGAAATATTTACTTTTATTATTATTATTATTATTATTATTATTATTATTATTAATCGTCATGATACCTCTGCTTTGCATCACGCGTGGTCAAAACAGTGCTGTAACTCGACATGTATGGAAAGTTAAAGTAACATATTCTGTGCAATTAAATTGAAAGTTCTACGTTTGTAAATAAACGCATAAAATATTGCAATGTTTCCCACGTAGCCTAGGCAGTTTGAAGTTGGGTTTCTGTGTGAATTTACTCCCACTCTAAAACTAGTATTTACGAGTGGCATTTTCACATAGATACCGTAGTATTCATGCAGTAACTTTAAGCTGTGGTGCATTTGAACATGTAATTTTTGAATCCCAGAACACCTTAACATTCATCTCTTTAAGAACCGAAAATGGGCGCGCCTTGGATGAGAAGAAGTGCGGAATTTTTGTCGTTGTTTCTTAAATGGGCAATTTGCTTCACGAGGCCCAGAAGTAATTACACCCTCCCGTCTGCGGTGCAGTTCGCGTTGGACGCGAGGGGGGGGGCGGCGGGCGTGAGGGAGGGGAGCAGTGGCTATCACCACCTCCTTCATGCACGACGATAATCACCAGCCACGGTGCACACGGCGAGAAGCAAGTAACCCCCGTGGCTTAGGAAGCCACCCTCACACATTTTAGAAACATTTTCGCTGCTAAAATGAGCACGAATGAGCCTAGCGTACGAGTGATCCATCAAAACAGTTTACATCAGCCAATGGTATAAAAATCGCAATCATTGTCAGGCACATTATGCATACGTCTTTATTACTAACTTCCAATGCGCTCAGAAATTGGAAGTAAATTACGTTTCCGGACATGTGCGAGGTGCCTGTAGTTTTTTTAAGATACCGAGAAACTCGGCAAAATCTAAAAACAAAAATTGAAGATGGCAGTGAAGGAGTTATGTTAGACACACTTTAAGAAAACGGACAAAAATCAAGTTACAGGTACATAGTTGTAGTAGGAAGTGTTGTGGAGAAAAATAATGGTTGCTTCGTTTTTAACTTTATAGAGGAAAACCGGTCAAACAGAGTACAAAGATGGTTAACCTTATTAGATAACAAATGGTGCCATCTCTTTTCTCATTTTTTTGGTAGGGGTTATGTTTCGATGGCTGATAATGCTAGTATCCGATTGTGTTATTCCGCCAGTACCCACACAGCACATACCGGCTGGGTTCTCATACTAACTGCACTACTACGTACGACACAACTGACGTCATACAAAATTAACTCCCTATTAAAAAATTAATAAATTTCAAAATAAACTCCCCATATTACGTTTGTAGAACCTCTAAGCTACCATTCGTGTCTAATATTTTGACGAATACACTTCATAATTTTTATTGGACTTTTTGCTTCTCGTGTTAACTCTACTACCTTCCAATGAAACTAATTATTCCTTTTCGATCGCAGAGAACGGAATCATAGAATGTTTTTGAAGTATCTACAACCACTTTAGTAGCCCACGGTGAACATTTGATAAAACTGCTTTAATTTGCTCGCCAACGCGAACAACAGAAATCTGCCTCGAAATCCTTTCGAACAGTGAAACAAACAATGAGATTTTATTGTATATTTTAGGAGTCATCGTTGCTGAAGGGAAGAGTTGTAAGAGCGGGAGGAAGAAGTTGGGAAAGGCCTCGGAAACTAGCTGCTCAGGAGGAAGTAATTGGGCGTCGAGCGGCGTCGGTGACGAGGCGGGGATGAGTGGGAGGCAGCTGCGAATCCGAAGGCAAATCCCAACCGAGGCGGGAGGACGTGTGTCTGGCTGTTATCCTTAAGAAACTCCTCAAAGACCTTGTTATGGAATGTTTGATGAAGGTAAATTGGCGGTTTAATGAGGACCTCTGGGAGGGCTGATTAACTTTCCGGAGCCTCACAGTGTGCAGGAGGTGGAGAAGTTTGGCGGGAGAGGTGGGGACGGGGGTGCTGTGGGGGGGGAGCGGGCAATGAAGAGACTGGCTGTGACGACAGTTGCTCGTAAGGTCTTGTTACTGAAATTTAAAAAATAACCCTTTCTTCATAATATGTAATTCAAGCACATTCCCTCAACGACACTTTTGCCGTGAAGTAAATTAATCATTCTTTTGCCGAGAATTTGGATAATTTGTATACAAAATATTATCGTTAATAATCTGAAAGTTAGAAATAAAGCGGTATTCCGCGAAACGTTGTGAACCAGGTGTATTCTCACTATACAGAGGGTAACCAGATGAAACTTTAAATTAAGACAATTCGCTTTATTGTCTGCGCGTGTTGCAGATCAATAATCCAAAAACTCTTTAGAAAATATTAGGCTTCCGTAGATTTGTAACAGGTAAGCAATGTGAATAGGAAATATTGACATCGAAAATATTATAATATTAGTATTAACACGCTGTTATAAGACGCAACATTTTCTGATACTATCACTCAACCCACAAACAGCATGATTTTGGAGTTTATTTCAAAATTGCGACCTCCATCTTTCTTATTACTACTACGCAGAAAAGAACCCTAGAAAGGACTGATAGCATACAAATAAATGGTCAAGGCGCAGGGGGTAGGGATAACTGACCTGAGTCCCTTCAGTAATTAAACAAATAGCTGTACGGCAAAAATGTTTCATTAAATCGATAAAATTTATTGCCTACTTTTTCTCGTGACCCATACCGACTTATCTCCACTTTTCTCATTTCATTAGGAATCTCCTCAGCGCGGAATTATTTTCCTTGATCTCGAAGCCAGTTTTGTACTTTTTTTCTTTACCTCTTCGTTGTTGTTTAACTTAATGATACGCAAATCTCATTTGAATGGACCAAACATAAAAATATGAAAGATCAATATAATGAGGATGTTACAGAAGCTCCCAATCCACTTTGCCGAGAGTTTCCAGCGTCAGTTGCGCTTTATTCGAGATTGAGCGATGTCTTGAAGTCTACATTTTCTCTACCATTCGGACATTTCATGTTCAATGCGGGATTGACGGTTTTAATTTTTTCTGAATATTACACACCGTTGATAGTGCATAGCTTCTCTAAATAATCACAGAAAATCAGATCATGGGCACTCCAAGATATCAACCAAAAACCTTATCAGCGAATGGCTGCGTTTTGAATTCCTTCCGACCAGACGACTCAGTATTTGCACTTGTTTTGACGCTTGGAATCAGTCTCAAAATAACATAACTAAGTTTCATCACATTTTAAAATTCCATCCAAAAATACATCACCTTGGAAATTGAAACAATATTTGCCCTATTTGCAAATGCAGTCACGTGTCTTTGTGGTGAACAATTAGTTCTATTGGACCCTACCTTACAGGAGTCTTACGGTAGTTCAACTTGTTTTCAATGATGAAATGAATCGTTTCAAAACTTATTCGACATTTTTAAGCAATTTGTTCTACTATCAGTCCTCGATCCTATTTAAAACAATATGGATTCTGCTGTCGAGGTTTACATTGTTGCCGTATTCTAGACAAAAGCTAGTCAGTGAAGCTTTTACAGCCCCATTTAAACTATTGCACCTACGTGTAAACACGCACTGTTGTTGGAATTACTTCCTTTCATTTGTTCACCGAAAATAATATTTCAGATAGTTGAACACTTTTCGAAAGTAAAAAATCAGATCAAAGCACGCTGTTATTCAAAAGTACTCTCATTGAATGAATGCGCCATCGTAACCGAGACTTTATATGTATGTTTATGTAAATATTAATCGAACTCCCAAATAACTCTTTTCAAAGTTCCTAATTAACGCAAAAATCTCAATTGCCTACATTAAGCGTTTCCTTCACCAAAAATATTTGCGTGTTTAAATATTGATAAGCCTAAGTATTTGTTGAAGGTTTTTATACGCCGACGCTTCAACTGACACATTAAATACTGAACCAGATCTGCAAGTAGCCTTGTAATGAACCTCCTGCAAGTTAGCTAGCATTACAACTCACTCTTTTTCTGCGATAACTTTTTTTTATTAAAGATTGTATGAAGAATATGAGGCTCTTCCTTATAAACCGTGGCGTACGTAAAGCCAGGAACTTTCGAACTGCTGTCGGAAGGGGGACAGGGACCTACAGCAGCCACCACAAGCACTGAGTTAGATGCATTAAACTACAAGACTGAGACTTTGAGGTCATTTGTCGTAAGTTCAAATTATCTTCTTTCTTGTTTCCCTTTCATTCTCCCTTCATTTCATCTCTTCCGCATCACATTACTCGGCACGAACACGAACTTTCTTCCAACTACTTAGTTCTGAAAGTGAAAAAGTCGCCCTTGTGTACTAAAACGGACTTTTTACCGCTTTCTACGATCCTCTCAAGCGAACAAATTTAACTAGCAACACAGCAAATATTGACTTACAATCTCTCATACGAGTAGTTTTTCAAATCACCATGGCAATAAGCATCATGGTTACTACGAACGTGGTGAAACTTTAATTGAAGTTTTGGAATAAAAAGGATGAAAGTGACATTTCTATTAAATTTACGTTTTTACCAGAATAATAATGAATGAATCAAGCCCTGTAATATAAATAAGAACCAAAACCGAGACGCACTTCTTGATAGCGCAACGGGGTGATTATACATGTCAGGAATTTTATGTGCCAATGGGTTTATCGTAAACTCATTTTCCTCGAAAGTATGAAAATGGCACTCCTATCATTTTTTATTTGAAGCCTTCAGTTTAGAACGATGTAAATCGTCCAGAGGAATTTAATCGAGTTAACCCGTGCGTCTCGCTCAACGGTTGCCCGTTCCCTGCAACGCTTTCGAGGGACAGTTTTCAACTACGATACCTTCTCTTCCGTTGTAGACAATCTGTTGCACTATTCGTAATTGGCATCGGAGAGACCGTTTCGATTGCGTTGCTGACGTTTTGATAACATTAGCGCTCTCGTTTGCAGGAAAGTAACGAATTTTCAACCGCTCGTAGTACCCGCTACCGGTCATGGAGTAAAATCTGTAAAAGGGTGGATAAAAGTCTACTCCTGCAGTCGAGAGGAAGGGGAAACGGGAGGAAGCTAGGAAATTCCCCACTTGGTTACAGGACGTAAAGCCTTCGAAACTGTCTAAACAATCTGAAAATGTGTTTAATTAAACATACAATGAAGATATTGAGTGTTCCGCGTCGGCTCAGTAGTCCACCACGCGTTCCTGCTCCGTATTTATAACTTGTTTTCGGGCTAAAATGTCAATAAATGAGGTGTTGAAAATAGCTGAATTAAAGTGCTGAAAATAAAGAAATTCATTAAACCCTTTGGCGAAGTAGAGAAGATGGTGCTTTACAGTAAGCCTATGAAGGTCGTATTCTATCCCCGACAATATCCACGATTCTTTTGCATACATCAACTGGGCCTCCTCGTTCTCGAGTAACGTATCTCAAATTTCTCAGCGAGACGGACTCCATTCCCTAGACAAGTGATATTCAGTGAGCTTTAGTGAAGACTGAAGGCAATACTTTGGGCTCAAAAAACATTATCGCCACGATGGTTATTGTCTATTCTGCCCTAGTCATCTCAGAACCAAATAGCAGGAATTAGTGTCTCATTTAAGCAGGTATTATTTTTTATGTTCACTAAAACGTCATAAAAAGTTGAAAGTGACCAATATGTAATTCTTTGAAATTGCAATTTACCTATAATACTGTAACAAAATCCAGTCTTTAATTCCTTAGAGACTTTTTTTGCATTCACTCGGTGGAGTGTTCTTGATTTACGTATCTTTAATAATTTTGTTATATCAATTTATAGCAAATAATAGTCTCAGAAGCCTAAAAAATATGGTAACGACTACAAAATAATATCTTATCTAATAACATTCGCATCAAGTTTAGAGCTTCTTGGCATTCTCTTAACCGAATGTTATGCAATACTTTTGTATTTTTGTTTACAGAGACGATTGTAAGCATCACATCATCACAACATACTAGTCATTTAATTCATAAAAAGTTCTGTAGGTAGACGTTCCCTGCAGCCAACCTATCGAAAATCGACCATCTCGAAGCATTGCAGTTGTGCACCAGGGCTATAATGTTGGGATCACCAATGATATTACAGGCTCACTGCGCTTCCACGTAGCCGAGTGCAAGGTCACTTGCCTGGGAAAAGGAGGAGGCTCTATTTGCTAATGCAGACCGCATCTGCAGCCGCGCTGCGACGCCCTCCACGGACACATCTTGCAGAGCACCGCGATGTGAAGGGCAGCTAAACTGCACTAAAACGACACGCCCGGCTGCTCGGAGCAGCCTCTCAAAAGCGAATTTGCTCCAAGAGAGGGCACGGCGAATAGATGGTTTTACAACTTCGTTCATGCAGATAATGCAAGACGTTCTCGGTGAGTTATACATTTCATTATATGTTTTATATCTGTTTTAATGATATTCTCTTTTGTCTTTTAATATTATTATTTTGCTGAATGACTACTTCCTTTTTGTTCTCCGAAATCTACTATTTTGAGGTCATTTTCTTACCTTAAACATCGTTCTTCGAGTAAAAATACGTTACTGACACTCATTTATCAGATTCAATGCCAATTGAACATGGGTTAATCAGGATTATATTTTAAGGTATGGCCCTTTTTCTTTTTTGACGTAAAACGTATGCACTCTTCCGTCTTTGAAAAGATATGCATTCTTCCAGGTCAGAACTTTTATGTTTGCCCATGAAACTAATGATATTTTAAAAGAAGTTAGTAGTACGATATCATATGCTTCAAATTAGTGTTGTAATATTCGTATTTTCAGAAACAATGAGAGGGAAAAGTTTCAATGCAGTTTTCAATTTCAAATAGAAATTGTGTATTCCTTTGAAAATGAGCTATAAGCAAATTACGAATGTCAAGTAATAATTGCTTGGTCTTTCAATTCAGTGAATCGTCAAAAGAAACGCATATTACAAATAAACTAGAAACAAAATTAAGATTCGTTATGTCACACATTAAGAATCCTTTGCAATTTTCAGTCTACGTACACCTCGTTGCGAATATTTTGTGAATGCTCATTTCAGCCGGAGTTGTGTTTTAATATTGTGGGAAATCATTCTGTATCGATCACAAAACAAATTGCTTTAATAACAAACAAATGCCATCTACGAAATTCCTACATGCCTCTGTTTATTGAGTTTGATATTCCATTCGGCATTGTCTCATCATTTCAAATCAATTGTTTCTGTCAAAGCTGACATACAATCGTGAAAACCTACTTACATGCAATACGAACAAATATAACACATGACGTAGCAACCGTATGCATCAAGTGTTTGTAACTACAGTCCCATAAAATATGTCTACGTTATTTTTACTTATTTTATCATATTAAACAATTAAAATCGATTCCTAAGTTAAAATGGCAAGTAATGTTTTCTGTTGCATAACTGTTTCTAAACAATTATTAATCAAAGCGAAAACAGGTCATTGTAAATATATATAATATATAATATATATAAATAAATATATATAGTTAAATTCTAATGGGCAGAGGTTTTGGATAGTTACCCTCGATCCATTGAGGAAATGCTGAAATGCTCTCTTACTTTGCTTCTGGACAGAAAACTTTACTTTCCTCGCTTACCACCACCTCGTGAACGAAGACCACTTGAATCCCGCCAGGGGGAAGGGCCCAAAAATAAACCTCTGTGCTATCATGGATGGGCCTCTAGGGCAGGGCTGCTCAAATGCAAGAATTGGGACGAAACTGCTCCAACGCCACGAGAGTGGTCCGCGCGCCACTCACCTTTCACTGGAGCAGGCATGCGACGGTCTCGGGCAAGGTAACAAGCTTACTCGGGCACTACCACCAGAGAAACTGGTGTGAGGTTTACAAGTAAAGGTTGCACATATACCACGTAATGGCTGTACGTCACTGAATTCCTAGCCCATGAGTCTTTGGGAGGAGTTTCTTGGCAGTAATAGTCACAAATTTAGCTATATTAATTCCTATTTACTCTTTCAAGCAATGAAATGATCCATTAAAATGAAATAATATATCAGTCGGTTCACAAATTCTCAACTGAGAGTAAAATAATTAAACTTGGCGAATCGATAGTATCTTGATTTTATATTCGTGTTCACTTAAGGTTGATATAATAGCATCGACTGACTGCGTTGAGGTTGGGAGGTTTAACAGACCAAGATTCTTTGCGTTAAAACCGCAATCCGTCCGTAAGCAAGAATTGTTAACTTATAGAGACTTGTAAATTTATTTCAGATTAATACAATAAATAACTGAATGATTTAAATGCACAAAATAGAAATAGAAACGGCCATTCAAACATATTCCTGCCCTTGGCAAAAATGTTTGCACAATGCAGAATTTAGAACGAAAGTAAACATGAAATAGTAATAAATATTAAAGAATATACATATATTTCAAATCTTGTATTGTTTGATAGAACAAATCAGGCAAGCACGTTTTCGTACGAAGATACGAGTATAACCCACCTCGCGCTTCAGCTCTCTCGTGAACACCTCTTTCTGCACTTGAAGGGGAACGAGAACGAGTCAGGCGCTATTGTCCGTGCGCGTAGGATCGTTGGGCTCCCCAGGCGGGCGAGTAGCTCGTGCGGCCGCTGTTTGACGTGCCTGCAGCAGACTTTCACTACAGGGGTCTAGTACTAAACAAATTTCTTGGTGTATTGTACCCCAATAAGTTTTTTGACACCTTTTCTAGAAAATGTAGCCCAAATAATCCGAAGATTCTAAAACACGAAGTTGAAATTCAATGTTCTCGAGATTCTTACTTGGAGCAAACCACAATTACTCTCTGAAACGTATGGTTGATTGTAAAAACAATTAATCATTTACCCTTTAATAAGGTTAATTAATATAATTTATTAACAATAATAAATAATGAATATAATTTACGCTTGCATGCAGTCGCTAACCTGAACTTCTTTTTTCCTTCGTTTTTTCCTGTCTTTGCATTTACATATTACAAAATCGACTCACCACTACAATTTCTATAAATTTGGACTGCCAGCAAATGAACAGAGCACTACACTAGCCGCGTTTAAAACAAAACTTAACCGCAACATTAGTTTCCAGTCCCGTTAATTCTGAAAACAATATTTTAATAATTAATTATATAAAACTAGATCGTAATTCAATATTGGACATGCGAAGCAACTTTGACCAGAAAGTGCTGAAAACGTACTGCGTTGAATGGATGACCTTTAGAAGATATGAGCAAGGAGACTCAATTATTAGTTCGCAGCAAACAAATAGGTCACTAGTTTCTACAGGAATTCAGCGAGGATACAAAAATCTTCAAGAGATAAAATTATTAGGGTGTCATTAGTTATACAATAAATATAAATGTATATAAAACGGCTGTCGATAATTTTAAAGACCTTGACCGACAATCAACATTGCGGTTGACAATCAGATCTAAAATCCAATTCTGTATAGTAATAGTTTATCATCTTCACTGTTTCGGAGGTGTATCACGGTCTGTTAACCACCGATTCGTTTAATTCGCTTGTTTCGAATACAATAAGCAGATGCACTGCGATAGAGGACCGACGTGACGCCAAAATATCTGGTTGGTATAATTTTAGGAGTTAAAGCTATCATGTTTTTTATGCACAAAAGTAGTTTCCCTTATTAAACTAGTAGTGCTACACAATGGCACAGATTTTCTCGAACTAGTGGGTTTTGTAATATCTTTTGTGTGGGCAAACGTTTCGGTTTTGTCCCAGCGTCATCACAGCTGCCATCTATTGCCAACAAATGGCATTTTTCAAATTTTATAAATTTTTGGTCGTCTTAGATAGAACTGAAATAAGAATTTACGATCATTATAGAAGAGTACAATCTCATCATACATGGAAATTTTCATTGAAAAATTTGGAGCCATTTTTGACATACCGTCGTTTGGGCGTTTCTGAAAATGCGCAATTTTGAGCATATTTTCCGATAATTTTTTTCGAGAAACTTCACATACTTTGAAGTACTTGTACTAAAAAACGCATTAATGTATTAATAACGTCCACAATGTAAATATTAATGACGTGAAAAATATTTTTCCTACAATTACATTTGTGTAATTTGGAAAAATGTCAAAATGTCAAAAAATCAAAATTTTCGTTCCAACCAGAAAACATTCAACAATTAGAAATGTTCAACATTTTAAGAGTTTACATGTTAAGTAGTGACGTTGCGACGAATTCTACACTCTTATCGAGTATATGTTCAACAGCACCAGCAGAAGTTCCATAAGGACTCACAGGCCCATCTCCAGGTGGGCACTCCGGGAGGATCTGGGGACTTCTGAATGAATTAAGGAGTTCGTTAATTAAGGAATTCTTACCTACGAACAAATGTCATGATCAAATAAATTATTTGAGTTACTTTAACAAGTTATTGTACAGTATATACGCCTAGTTGCCATTGCTTAAATAACGCGACCTCTTGCGGCAATCGCTGGCAATAGTTTCGACGAAGGCTGTGTCTTTCATGATCGCAGGATGAACATTTAGACATATGTTTAAAAATGAGTGAGAAAGAGAAAAAGTTAATATTAAGTTAAAAGGAAGAGTCGCTTCGTTCCGTCATGTCATGTCTTTAATTAGGGGGTCCCAGCATTGTATTGGTCCAAGGGTCTCCTCTGTTGAACTTAGCTATGAGAAACAAGCTATGTTAAAAATTAAGTAAGACAGACGAGGCTTATTTTGCTAAGTTCAGCGTCTCCAGGAGGAGGAAGGGCTGTATCCGAGTCTCCTGGATGCACCACCAGAGTGCGTCCACGCACGCACGCCGCTGAGCGCGAGGGGCGGCACCAACGCTATCTAGCGAGTGCTTGTGAAAGCTCTTCATCGCCACCCGCCGATGTCATTGCAAAAAAGTCGCTCGCCAATGATAGATGAGATCCTAAACCTTCGAATCGCCAACTACTCGCATTTCTTAATCATTTATAAATTTTATTATCTTTTCACTTTTTAAAATGTGTTTGGAATTTTTTACCACCACAAGCAACGATCAACACAATATAAAGGGTTCACTTACGTCTACTGTTTGCGCGCCCATTCGCAAAATAACATTGGGCAAAATGTCGGAGTGTCTATGACAATTTTAAATACAAAAACATGACTATTTTCAGAATTTAAGGGACATAATAGTTCGAAGCAACAAAATAATAAGGGAAAACGTATCGCGTTCTAACATTCCAAGAATATAGTGTATTGGATTAAACTCTCAGAACCACATATCAAAGCAATCTCACTCATTATTAAGATTATAGATATTATTATTTGAACATATTCCAAACGTGATTTTGTAGTCTACAGATGAAACCTGTAACGAAAAAAAAATCAAGTGAGATGTAATCTCAAGGTTACCCTCAGAATGCTTTGATGCACCAAAACGTCAAAATTAGAACAGTTATTTGGTGAACTTTCGCAAATCTACTTTTGCGAAGTTTTGAACTATTTAAGTTTTGGGTAATATCAAATGTGTCTTGTTGCATTTAAGAATCGTCGTTTACAACAAACATCGTACGTGGTGATATCGTTGAATATAAAAGTTTCATTACCGAAGCGCTCCTTTCTTTACGAGATGTTCACTAATAAATGTAGTAACAGAGCTAAGGGATCCAAATCTTTTGAGAAAATGAGAGAAACGGGCTCCTCAGAATAATTATTATGAACTTAGCAACACCATCCATAACACTGATCTAAGAAAAAACTTTTTCTGTGGCATTAACAAAACACAGTTACCGTAAAACAATTTTCCTAATTTCATAATATCTGCATCGACCTCAACTTTCATGTTTATGATCCTTTTTTGTCAATGCGTACGTCTCCCTATGTATTACATGTATCTGGCAAAATGAAACGCTATAATAACATGAGATCCTAATGCATAAAGTAAAAAATACAACATAAATGTTAAGAAAAGGGAAGAAACATACCCAAAAATATTTCCTTTTCTATTGCGATACCTTGCCTGGTGAAGGTCTTCAGGCGACCGAAATTACCGACCTTCGTAAAGTCCTGCAGTAGTCCGACAGCACTGCGTCACTCCAACTGACTTGATAACGCTTTTCCATTTGAAAAATATCCTGGTGGAACAGGTCGACAGGCTCGTCACTAATGGCCCCCAAGTTATCCACGAAGAAGTCCAAATGATTCAAAAAATGTAGTTTAAGTGTTATGTTACATCTCATACGGTGTGGTATTATCTCAATAGTATGTGTGTAATATCGCGAAAGTTCTCTGCTTTATCATTTTCTAAAACGTTTTTACAAAGACTTGCGAAAGTCCCAACCCTTTTTTCAACATTACTCGACAAATCAATCAGCCATTCGTTTTCTAATTTATTGTCCTACAAATATACCTTCCTTTATTTTTGCTTCACTTATTCTTGAGAACTCTCGCAAATACGAATACGTGAATTCACCTGATTTTTTGTTCATGGCAATATTTTTGAAGAGAGACTATTTCATGTACAGTGGACGAAGCAACACATTTCTTTGGGGTCAACAATAGGATTGTTAACCACATTTCTCTGTCCAAACAGTAGTTCAATCCGAGCACGCCATTTTCTCTCACAAAGGTGATTTTTTCTGTCTCTGCTGGTCCACTCCCATACACAGCAATAGTGTTTTGTGTGCCCGTGCTGCATGCCGAACAGAATTATAATTACCTTGAGATATCCATATACTATATTCCCTTTGTATTTATCATATTTGATAGGTGTGAAGAGCAGTTTCAAGTTCGTAACACTTCCACATCAGAGGATTAAGATTAGGTTTCTCCCATTTCAGAGTTGATTCTACACAGATATATGAAAACGAATTTGGGCTATTTACACAGTTACGAGGCGTATCTTTTTCAGAACAAAGCACAAATCTTCACTTACCTAGAACAACAAGCAGTCACATCCTAACCATTTTCCACCCTGTCAGACGCTGGGTCGCAACAGTCAAGAAGCACAATGTCATTCTATTTATTTGAGGATGACTTATAATTTATCCCCAATGTTGCCAAAACTTCATTTCCTAGAGATGAATTTTCTGAATTCAGTGTCCCTTATAAGAATTCTTTGTACGCATTTTGATTGTTCCTGAAAATTTACATCTGCAGAGTAATTAAATGAAGCTACAGCAAAATAACCATGAAGCATTTTCAAGCATTTCCGTGGATACGGAATAGTGTGTCACAAGAAACCTGAGTCTGATAAGCAAAAACTGATTTTGTATTCGAATTCACTGTCCAACTCTTAGCTAAGAACACCATTCACATTATTTGATACAAATATGTTTTATTGTAATCTTCCATTACAATAAAAAAAGCGATACAAGGCTCCTGCGCTCTCCATAGACGTTTGCATAGAACACTTCCCGGATAAAATATGAAAATCTCTGTTGTACGAGGAACTAATTACTTTGCCCCGTCACTATGTAATTCAATAATTAACGAACGGTACAGTACCAAAACTGAAGCCGCCTTTCTTGAAATAGAATCTTTTGTTGCTTTGGCAAAAGATGTTTCAGTCAAAATATTTTTACTTTCGTTAACTCTTCTGCATAAAAGCACCCATAATAATATTCTTCAAAATAAATTTCTTTCGACATCAGAAAGAAATTATCCATTGCATTTCTACATCTTGAGACATAATTTAACACTCACGATAAGTTAAAAACTTATTTAATTAACATTTATGATAAATGAGTTATCACTTATGTCTTAAAAGAGTTGCAGCCATATGAAAAATACATAATTTCCGATAATATATAAGCACCGATACGAAACGAATTTTCGTCCCTCACTGCACGTCATTTAGAGAAGACAGAGTATTGTTGGCCCAAAGGCAGCCTGGCAAAATAGTTTTTTTAATGTTTTATTATATATCTTCTCTTCATCGAGAAACAGGTCAGGAGGAGTATTCTATAACCATCTGCGGATAAACCATTCATCTCCATCGCCCCCCTCACCTCGGAATCCAAAAGGAGTCTCACTGATTGGAGAGCCTGAGTTGCGAAGGAATATAGCTGGGACGACGTGACTTCTTCCCACCATGTCACCCTTACTCACGTCAGTCAAAGACTCGGTCGAACTGAATAATGGAGAGTGTGGAAGTTCCTGACTGCACATTTAGCAGAGGCCAAGCCCAATGCATTGGCTGACGAAACTGGGCCTTCCTGCAGTCGCCAGGACTCTCTGAGGTTTGCCCAACCATCCGAACTGGATGTAGTATCCGAACTGGATGTGGATGTAAGATTCTACCGTCAAGGCGGAGCATGCACCGACCCCTCGAACCTCTGTCACCCATTCCCTTTGGCGTGGAAGCCATGCAAGGCAAACACAAGGAGAAGGCCAGAAAAGAAGACAAGAGGTCGACAAAAGAATGAAAGTGATGTACGAATACGCAATGGAAAGCAAGAAAATGCAAGATGGGGAAAGAAACACGGATCTTTCTGTATCTCTTTTAGGACGTGAACCCTACCATTCGTCATAAAAAAGAGAAAAAGAAGAGAGAAAGCCCGAAAGGTAAAAACGAAAATAAAGGAAAAAGACAAAGAAGAAAAAAAGATCAAAAGAAATAAATGACGAAGAGAAAGGGTCAAAGAAAGAACTAAAACGATGAAGAATAAAAATGTCGAAGCAGAAGTAGAGAAAAACTAACAAAGACAAAATCCGAAAAGAGAAAAACAAAAATGAAAGAAAAAGACAAAGACGAGAAAAAAGATTAAGAGAAACAAACGACGAAGAGAAAATGTAAAGAAAGAACTTGAACGAAAAAAAAAATATCAAGAAGAAGCAGAGAAAAACTAAGAAAGAGAAACGCCGAAAAGAAAAAAAACGTAAGCTGAAAGAAAAGAGAAAATATCAAAGAAAGAACTTAAACGAAGAACAAAAAGGAAAAAAAAGAGCATGAGGAAGCAGAGCTCGGAGCGCGTCTTATTAATTCATCGCCCTTTCGCCACGTACGCAGTCGTTCGGCGGGCGCAGGTGCCCTGTGAGTTAGGCGCGGAAGTCGCGTCGAAGCAAAGCGAGGGCGAGGCGAGGCGAGGGCGTGGCCGTTGGCGCAGACGGGGAGTCCTGTGCGCCGCAGCGACCGCACATTCGATTCCTCGCTGCGCCCACGCGCACGGCGAACGCCCGCCCGCCCGCGCCGTCACTTCCACCTGTCATTTGGCGGCGGTTTAAACAAATTAAGAGGCGTACGCATTTTGAAGCGGGGGCTTTCCAGTTATTACAAAGATGACCCACTTCGGCGGAAGCATAATAAAAAACGCGTGGCTGAATCATTCAGCGCTGCGCGGCGGGGCGGGAGGGGAGGGGTTGTCAGGAGCAGGCGGAAGGCGGGGAGGGACCGGCCAAGCCTGAGTGCGGCCTTATCAATATTGCAGCCGCGCCTCACTTCTCGCCGGCTAGCAGTCGGATTAGCAGGGGGGAGGGAGGGAGGGCAAAGTCGAAACGGACAGGTCAGGCAGCCGCCGCGCCGCGCCGCGCGCGCCCCGCCGCAGGACGCAAGGACTGGAAAACCTCACGCCGCGTCCTTCCCAGCGCACCCGTTTCACAGCTGCGCCCAGTGTCGGCGCTACACTAGTGTGGGGGCCCGGGCATTGGTGCAACGGTAGCCCCCGCCCCAGCCCCCAACCCCCCCGCCCCCCGCCCCCCGCCCCCACCCTCCCGGAAAAATTGAAAATGCCAACGTTGTATCAAGAAACTATACGAGTTATTTTATTTCAACAAATAATAAAAATACAACGTTTAAGCTAGAAAACGCTTTTGGAAATATATTTTAAATAAAATTGAGATCAAATTTATACAATTCCCGAGGTGAGATTAAAACGTTAAAAAAATGTGTTTAGGTAGTGTTTAATACAATCACTTGTTAAATACATGAAAGAAGAAACGTGAATTTCAGTAGAATCTATTTTAATATTAGCATTAATTGTTTCATTTTATAGTCCTACCTTATAAGTAATGACAACTATTAAAGGTAAAAAATTAATTGAGAATGTAATAAAACATCAGATTACCGTATTGCGACTTATAAAATTACTATGACGGTTTTCTCGAGTTCTAATTTCTTTTTTCGATTTTTTACTGTTTTTTTTTCCAACAGTCCCATCTTCGGTCTCCTTGATTTGCGGGGCCCCAGGCGATCTCCCGATCTGCCGCCTATACCTAACGCCGGTCCAGGCTGCACCACCTTCCACCTGGACACATCTCAAAGGCAAAGGTTAATATGGTCAAGATATGAAAGTAATATGCCATTAAAACTGGCTTTCGTCATAAAACTTATTTCCCAAAACAAAACAAGGGAAGGCGCGACTTTTCAAGTCGTTTCCTTCGATTTATTCTCATGAAATGCAGAATTTAGATTTGATTTGGAGGTAATAGACCGGGAGCCAGCAAGAAAATCCACGTATGATAAGCTCAAAGCTAAAACATTTTGACAAGTTAGTCCGTGTTATGAGGAGCAGGGAAACACAACCATCGCGGCCTCTGCGTGTCGGCATTGCGCTGCACAATTTTTTGAATGTATTGAAAAAAAAACTATACCCTTGGGGTATGAATACTAGGGTGGCTTCTATTTTGAAAAAGCTTTGTTTCAAAAATTTGCTTCAAAAATTTATTTTTTACAGTCCTAGCTGTCAAGTAAATAAAATTTAAAATACCGTTATACCTATAATATAAAAATTACATTTGTTTTAACTGGAACTATCAGAAATAAAAAATATAAACAGCAAATTTGAATTCAGCGACTCGAACAAACTACGAAATGCCAACACATATGACAAATTAATTGTTATAATGGTTTAAATTGATGACATTTTTGGCAGCTAGAACTGTCAAAATAATATTTTTGACTGCAAATTTGAGCTCAGTAATTCCAAAAACGCATATATACCAAGTAGCATCATTTTGCAACGAAATTTCTAAAATATTCTAAATTTCTAAAATAAATTTCTGGTCATAATTTCACTTTATGGAAGCATCTGCCAGTGAATGCGTTGGCTCCCAGGGCGCGGCCCGCCTTGCTCCCTTCACCCTGTCACCCAGGCCGGAGCCAGCTTCGCACCCATCAACTCGTGGCAGCTGCCACAGCGCTGCGCAGTCGCCGTAAATCGAAGGCCCCTCGGGATCGGAACCCGGGCCGCGCACGCAGGAAGCAAACGTCGAGATATTGGTGCCCGCGGCGCACGGAGTGCAAATATTTACAGAAAAATATAACGTACTACGTAAGAGAGGATATTAATTAATTAAAACATTAATGTAAAAAAGCAATACAAACAAAAGGGGCGGATACACAGACAAATTTTGGGAGGGAAAATTAAATGTGTTTTGGTCAAATGTGTTGTATTACACATTTTGAAAAATGTCGCAGGTTACTCAAAGGTCATGCTGCGATAATATTTTATTTGTTTTAATAATTACACACACACATATATATATATATATATATATA